>CANYLF011238025.1:0-11018 GCA_948193215.1 Bocquillonia castaneifolia
TTGAGTTGAGTCTTCTATGATTTGATTTCTATTTATTTGTATCTTTGATTTCTATTTATTTGTAATTTGCCCATTTTTTAATTTAATTAGATAATTTATATGGCAATATCATGGTAATTTGTTACTGCTCACTCAAGCTCAAGCATATATGTAGACTACTGAAAAGTGCAATTATGTGAAAGAAAGGCAAGGAGATGGCATTTTATTTTATGACATGAAAAAGGAAAAACAAGAATTCTATACATTTCAGTAACAGTAACAGGATCATTCCTTATGAACCTACATATGAAGAAGGAAGGGATGGATTCCAGATTTACAATGACAACTTACTCACCCCTTCTTCAAATCTTGAGTCAAATGAAAAATTAAAGCCTGGATGAGGATGACATTGCTACTTCTGCAGCTCCAGGCCTTTGCCAAAGACAGTTTACCTACCTGCATTGCTGTTTAACTTCACTAATTTCAGATTTCCAGGTTCCTGCCGTAGTAGAGGACTAAAACCATGCAACCTTTTATTGTTTGCATGGAGGAATAAATCCAAGCTTGAAATATGAGATTTTTATATTCAAAAATTGGATTCGTGCGTCAGTCAGTATTAACAAAAATGATATTTCTAATTATCAATGTGAACCTGGCCACAGTCTGAAGATAGACCCATGTTCACTAACACTTTCTCCCGTCAATCTCCTCATCCTCTGCCACAACTGTTTTCCCCTCCCTGTTCTCAACGAACCTGAACTAGAGTATGTCCTAAACGAACTCGATGCCTGCCTCCCGTACCTGACTGATGTACTTAACAAATCAGACATTGACAGCCCCCTTTCTATATCTGGCTCCGAGTCATAGTCAGCCCTTAACGTTTGGCTTTGGAAAAGATCTGGCAGGCGTCCTGAACCCACATTGGCTTCTGCATCCATGTCAACTGATAAATTCCCGCTGGAACTTCTCGAACCTACTTCTTTTGCCTCATCACATTCATTACATACTAGTTTTAAGGCCTGAACAACCTCACCCATAAACGGGCGGTGTGATACCTCCGGTTGTACACACATTGAAGCAATAGCTGCTACTTTCGCCACACTGTCAAAAGGGACATCAGACCCTAGAGATGGATCCGTAATTATCTCCAGCCCTTCTTTACTTGTTAAGAGGGGACGAGCCCACGCAACTAGATTCTCTTGACCAGGTGGCTGCGACATGTCTACTGGTTTTCTACCAGTTAAGAGCTCTAGGAGGACTACACCATAGCTATATACATCACTCTTTACAAGAAGATGACCAGTCATGGCATACTCTGGAGCCACATACCTGGTTGAAAATTTTGTCAGAAAATAGAAACTTTGAATCAGTAAAACATCAACGCAAAGCAAAATTTGGAACCCAAAAATGTCTAAGATCAACTTCGAGACTGCTTAAAACTATATTGTCTAATGAAAAAGTGTCATCAGAACCCTCTGTGCAGCATGTGTGTGTGTGTTGCCTGGTTGACTCATGCAGCTTAGGAAAAATAACAGAATTAAAATATTAACTGAAACCAAAAGTAAAAATCTTACCCAAATGTTCCCATTACACGAGTTGATATATGTCTGTTCTCTTCATCCATGGCAGTTCTAGCCAAACCAAAGTCTGACACTTTCGGTGTGAAATCATGCTCTAACAAGATGTTGCTAGACTTGAAGTCCCTGTGTATGACACGGGGACTTGAATCCTCATGCAGATAAGCTAGACCTCGAGCTGCACCAAGTGCTATCTTGATCCGCGCATCCCAATCAAGGGGAGCAGATTCCTTATCAGCCCCTGACAAAACGCAAGACATATAAATGCAAGCATCTTGCAAGAAAATAAACATTTAAGAAAATGGTGCATTCCCTGACCCAAAAATGAATCATCAGAAAAAGCAAAACCCCCTACCATGCAAATGAGATTCTACACTGCCATTTGGTATGAGTTCATATACCAAGCAGCGTGCATGATCCTCTGTACATATTCCAATCAACTTGACCAGATTTCGATGATGAAGACGGCTAAGCATTTCAACCTCTGCTAAGAATTCTCGATCACCTTGATGATCATCCCTCTTCAGAACTTTCACTGCCACTTTGGTTCCATCTTCAAGATCACCACTGTAAACACGGCCAAAGCCACCTTCCCCAAGTATTCTTGAAGCATCAAAGTTATTTGTTGCACTTTCAATTTCACTTGAACTGAAGGTCTTTGCTGATCCTGTATAAGGTGCAATGCTAGATCCAAATGACAAGGAAGCAGAACTTAAACCACTTCCAATCACTGAACCAGTTGTACCTGCAAAATTTTTGTATCTTCTTATTTTTAATTTTAAAACAAAGCAAGCATTCCAATTGCCGGAACGTATTGAGATGAAACCAGAATGAGCATGCGCTAAAGTATAAGAGCAAGGCAAACATGCAAAATCTGGCATTAGGATTATGCCAACTCTTGAAGAGATTGACACCTTAAAGACCATTTTCAATATGTTCGTTCTTGTTTCCTTATTTTTTCCCTTCTTCCTTTCACATGACAATATGACCTTGCTCAATGCAATCACAAGGAGAACGAATCATCCAAATTTTGTAAGTTCTGTTACTTAGATACCTCACAACTTATCTCATCTGTACCTTGCTGATAGAACTGAGTGGACCAGGTTCAATAAATATAGGCATTACCTGATGGTTTTGTGACTGAAGGTGGCAAAGGCTGAAGAACTGGTGTTGGTTGACTCCTTCGGCCTCTATGTCTAACCAGCAAAACCCAAACAACAGCAGAGCATAAAATTAGTGCTACAGAAGCTGAAAGAGCAATAATAGCAATCATGCCAGCACTGAGCCCAGCTCTTTGGTGTCTTTGATGTACATCAACCCCTAGGGGCTTTATTGTCCTTGCATTGTTGTTATTTCCAGAATATGGCCCATCATCTATTATAGTGATTCCAGAAGATGATGGTGGAGATGGGGGGAGACCTGTAAATGTAGTACTTTGAGATTAACAACCAGACAAAACCATCGTCCTGAAGAAGATGGAGCAACCCTGCAAATTTTAAACCTAAATACCTGTATACTGCACGTACAATACTTCATAATCTCCAAAATAAGAAGCTTTTATTACTACTACTTTATGCCAGAATCTCTGATATGTCAAAAAGGCAGTTGTATTGTCAAATCTTTCTCCAAGGGGAACCAAGTCAATGAGGACAACCGACTTATCTGGTTCCTGGCTAGCAGCATTAGCTCCCATGATGCGAACTTGACTTTGTTTCATAAAAACACCAGCAGCAATTTCCTTAGCAAACTCTGAAACCAGAGGGAAAAAGGTATACAGTGCAACACTGAGGCGCAGTCCAACTTGCATGGGCAAGACACAACCACATGGAGACCCTGGTGGAGTATTTGTGTAGGGCTCCATGCAGACAGTTCCGGAACAGTCTGCAAATAAAATCAACCCATGTGTGGTGAGATTGAAAATAAAATAGACTAAATAAGTAAATAAACAAAACCAAATACAAAAGATCTCGCCTTAAAAAAAAACCAGCTTTTTATACCTGCATTTGGAGGTGGAGGTGGCAATGCATGAACTGGTGGCAGAAGGGGCATTTTTGGACTGCTTGGCGAAGACCCAAATGGAGAAACTTTTGGGGAAAGAATAGGCACTTGGAAAATCACAGTAAACAGGTAAATTAATAAGCATACAATAAGTGGAGTAAGCAAACTTTTCACAAGTAAAATTTGTATAGGAAAAGGGTGTTTTCCTTACTTTTGGTCCAGCCAGATGCTGCTGGAGTAGATGGTGAAGGAGCAGGAGAGACATCGGTAGCTGGGGTAGGAAAGGGGTGTGGTACAGAAGCTGGAGATCCTGCCATGCAGGAGCTGCATTAGAAACTAAGACGGCCAACTATATCAGTGCTCTGAACATGAACCATCATAATTTTCGCTATTATGGTACCTGAGCTAAGTGGTGGAGGAGCATAGTGTGTTCTCCTGCTTGCTGGAATAAATGATGGAGAGACAACTGGACCTGTGAAAGGCACCAAAACAGAACATAGATTGATACATGTCTGAATAAACCACAACCAATCAGGCTAAAAGTATTTTCAACAATTCAACTATAAAGGGACACCTTGCTGTTTTGAAGAGGGAGGAGATATTGCAGGAGCAGGGCTACTAATGTTGGTTATTGAATGGTTGTGCTTTTGAAATGGGATAGAAGGTGAAGATGCAGAAGAGTGGTTCCCTTTACTTAGAGGAGTTGTAGGAGGTGACAAAGATGGAGCAGGACCATAACTGGAGTGCCTTGTGGCTTCATGTGTTGAAGGAGCTACAGCAGGAAAAGAACCTGCAATTATCATCATCAACTTTTCAATATCTTAACTAAAGCACTCCATATTAGTGATTTGGTCGAAACAGTTAAAGAAATGTAGACCCCTTGTTGAAGAGTGGTTCATAGGAGGTAATTGCTTTGGGGTTTCATCTGGTGGCGCAGCAACAGGGACTCCATGTTTGTTCTTGTCAGAACCTGCAATCAAGACGAGGAGAAATGGAATATTAAAGATGATGAAAATGTCAAATTGTAAAAAGCTTGGTTATGGAAATGAATAGAAATTTAAATTTCAACATCAACAAACATAGTGGAACTGCTTATTTTAACGGGGTAAGGTAACAGCTTTCAAATTTAAACTTCACGATCTTGATGATTATGGACCAATGCTACTTCCTAACAATTTTTTGCTCTAAATCACAATCGATGTGCTGTTTAAGTGTTCACTTGGCACATCCTTATATGATGCCAGAGAGTAACTCACAGCAAGTAAGCCATATGCTAATGACCATGGCCTTTCAACTCAATATCCATGGCACTTAGATGCCAAAGGTAAAGAAAAATAAATATGGAAATGAGCAAAACAAGAGATTTCAATTCATTATAAGTATCAAATTATGCTTCTGCTCTATTCAAGTCAAGGCAGATTGTTTGGTTTCGCCATAAATGAAGAGAGAACCTGTGTGACAATTGAAAATCACAAATTTGAACATTTCACCCTCAAAGCAACAGCAACTTAAAGATGAAAAGGAATTTTACGACCTTCCACTGAGTACAACCTGGAAATGTAGAAGGTGGTTCCCCAGGGAGGATTGCTGGTGAATGTCGTGGCAACTCTCCTGTAGGTGATACAATTGGTTCTGCTTTTATCAAAATAAACAAGTAACAACTATGTCAATTTCAATTTTTAATTAAAAAAATGAGATTTTAAATCTTTGTTATAGGTAATAACGTGCACCAGGTGTCCCAGATGGCATTTTTGCTGGTGCAATCAGATGAGATGATGGCTGGTCTAGTCCCAACTTCCTTGGGGGAGATGCAACTGATGCCATAATATGAGAATACAGAAGAGAAATGAAAATTAGGAACTCATCTACAATAATCAACCAGAATCAGTTGCGTCAGACACAGAACACTAACTACAAACCTGGTGCAATTGACTTTGGCACAGGAGGTGGTGCACTTGCATTGATGATTGGTGGCATCTCAGGTGCAACCGGGTGGATCATTGGTGAGTTTTCTGGCAAAGTTTTTGATGGCGTGGAAACTGGAACTAGATATAATGAAAACAAAATTGCTTTAGAAGCAAGTTAACTTGAAAATTTAAGCAAAATGAATTCTAGTGAGTAATGCAGGACACCTGGCACAGGTACAGGAGTCTGTCTAATTGGTCCTTTTCTCTGAGAAGTGTTTGGTGGCATGGGTGATTCATGTCCCTCAGCAATGAAGGGTGGAGGTGCTGCTACATATGATGGAGATGCAACTGGAGTACTTGGCGGCAGGGGTGGCATATGTCTTTCAAAATTTGATGGTGGAGGAGCTGTATTAGCTGGTGCTCTTGCTACTGGACTGCCAGGTGAATTAGATGGTATGAGTCCTCCCTTCGGAAATGGAGCAGATATGGGTGGTGGTGATGCCAATGGAGGATGTAAGTCTGGCCCTATATTGTCAATGCAGAAACTGCTTTAAAAATCTCAATAATAGCTAACAATTTATAGTGCATTTATATAAGTTACCATTTGGCTGAAATCCTGAGCCTGACAATGGTGTTTCAACGGGAGGAAGTGTTCCTTCAGTGGGAGGGATCTCAGAAGAGATTGCAGAAGAGATTGATGGAGAAGGAGAGACATTGTATCCTGAACAAGATAGCAACCAACAACATCTAGTAAACAAATTCAAAAACAAATGAATGATGGCACCTATATATCTTCAGTTTTTGCATGCAAATTTAATGGTCTATTAAATTTGTACCAAACTTCTGTGAAAATAATATCAACCATAATTTTCTTTTATGATGTTAAAAAACTCATGTTTATGGTCTATAAAGATAATAAATTGAAAAGGCTAATTACATTATTCACATTTCACAATCAATATGACACTCCAGGAAATACTTATCTCCATTTAAAGGAGAAACTTAGCAAACTAGCCTAGACAATAGCATCTAAAACATATGAAAATGAGCGTCCCTTCGAAAAGTTAAGAGAACCAGACAAACAATATCCCAAGCAGTTAAAGATGCTTATTGCATTTCCTTGAGAAAAATACTTTTTAAATGTGAAAATTGCTCTGAAACATAAGCTTGACTTGAGTAGGAAGAATAAGAAGCCTGAAGTGAGGCTAAGACAATACTTTAGCCACACACACCTCCTCCAATTGATAAGAATACAGAATAGCATAATTACTAGCTTCCAGAACCAATTCAATGACTTCAAAGACTTGAATCTAGATGCTATGATCTGCATCTGTATATATATGATTGATAAAAATAAATTGCACAGAAGAATTTCATAAATTTCGAGAAGTCCAGATTAACAAGGATTCAACAGCACAAAGTAGTCTAATTCTACTCTGTCGGTTCTCCAATACTGAATAAATCAAACAAAACTGAAATCTGATTCCAGAATGACCATACACATGAAGGTTACTCATATTGACGTTAGCATGGCAAAATTTCACTAACCCAGATCAGAAAATCATACAACTAATAAAACCAACATGAACTTGGTACTCTAACCAACAGGGAAGAATTCTAACAAAATACAGTAAAAAAAAAAAGATTAAATAACTTTTTTTTACCTGTAGATCCTTGAACGGTGAAAACAAAGCCAATGACACAGATTTTTACCAGCAGAAGAAGAACTGCTGGCACCACCACAACACCCATCCCATAAAGCACCAAACCTCACAGCCTTCTTATGATAATAAGAAAGGACTTTAATTTTTCAAAAACAACAAAAAAATGATTATTTTATTGTATTAAGAAACTTAAAAATATAGCTTTGAAGCAAAAACAAAAAAAAAATAAAGAAAGTTAGATGAACTAAGCCCCACAAACAGTGCAAGAAAAGCAATGACAAGGTAGTTTAATCAAAACCCAGAATCAGTTTTGTGGCAGAGAACTCTCCCAGTTATTATGTTTTTTCTTTGAAACTATAAAAGCTCTCAACTTTGTGACTGAGTTAACAGTTTTCACTCTCTTAAAGCACAATTAAAAATCAACCCAGAAAAAAAAAATGCCATAATAACCCAAACCAAACAAAATGAACTCACTGTTTCATCTAAAAGACCCCATTTAGACAAACACACACAAACAAAAAGGTCTGGGTAGTTTTGTGGGGACAAAGCTTCTAGAGAGAGAGTGAATAGCTTTTAGTTAGTGGGCAGTTAATGAATTAATTACTATTTTAATGGAAAGGTTAAAAAAATTAAAAGTTAAGGAAGGGGTGTGCTGTTAATGTTAATGCCTTCTAATGGGTATTAGTATTAAAAGAGAATTTATTATTTCATTTACTTAAGTTGGGAGTTGAGGTTCTTTATTCTTGGGATTTGAATAATTTTGGTTGCTTTACTCTTTCGATTTTTTTTTGTTTTGATCTTAAAGATAGTGACTTTGTGAGAGTGAAATATTATTATGTGTCAATAAACGATTTGGACACATTGTCTTTGCTCTTTTTTTTTTTTTAATATGGATGAAATTAAGATGTTAAACATAAGATTAGATCTTATCGGTATTTTGTTAAGTATATTCTAAGTTATTGCTTTGCCATACCTACCAATCATCAAGAAAATTATTTGATCACTTCATTTATATTTCTTTCCTCTACCTCTACAAACTTCCTCAAATTATGAAGCATGAAAGAAAAATAAAACAGCTATTAAATTTTTTTGACATAAAATGAATTAATATTGTCCATTTAAAAATTAAAAATCATTTGGGGTTATTGTAGAAATTGAAATAATTCTTTGCTAGTATTTTTATATAAAAAGTCCAGGGGAATTATTTGGGAATATGTGGAGAATACCAAAATTCATAGAACAACTGCCAAGGTCAATCAAAAAGGATTGATATATGAAGGCAAGGCATATCTGTGTCTCAGTCTAATCAGAGTCATAGTTAAGTGCTGTTAGTCCAAACATAATCAATCAGACAGTTGAATCCTGCCAAACATAATGGAAATTTGATACGTTGAGAAAAGAGACGCATATATTATTTATAAAAAAAAAAAAAAAGCAACGTACATGAGGTAAAGTAACAATTTAAAAACTCTATCAATTTTCACAGTTGGTGGATTGGTAATACACCCTATGGATATAGGATGAAGATCTCTAAGACTCACCTCACCAAATTATAAAAAAGAAAAAAAAAAACTCTATCAGTGTATTTGCTTTGCGTATGATTGTTTCAAAAAGAATAAAAAAAATATACTTATCAAAAGAAAGAATAATATATATATATATATATATATATATATATATATATATATATGCTAAAAAAGAAAGAAATCCGAAATAAGAGAAGAAGGAGAAAATTTCTTTAAGATTCCTAAGTTATAACTTCACCATATAAATCATAATTAACTTTAGATTTAAGTTTTTTTTTTTACCTTTTAGCTTTACATAGTTATGAATTTAATATGCATACATGAATTCTAGGAAAAATGAATACATATTTAGATTTTTTTTAAATTTATTCTTGAGACTATTCAATTATAAATATTTTCAATCTATTATAAATACATAAGAGCTAAAGATTTCAAATTTGTCACATAGATTCATTGATATGCTTAAAAGATGACACGTAAAATGAATTTGGTTTTCTTATATTTTTTAGTTTTGACTAATATTGTAATTTTTTAATATAGTTGTTAATGGTTCTTGACCTATCACATTCTTAACAATTTTTGACTTATTGCATTCCTAATGTTTATTTGTTTAATATTTATCTTTTAAGTTTCTTGGCCTATCATATTCCTAACTTTTTTTTATTATTTGTCTTGTGAGTTTTCAAGTAATTAATGAACCCATTACTAATTTCCTTCTTGTAAATTGATAGTTCATAGAGGATCGTTCTTTTATTTTACTTCACCTTTTTTTCTTCGCAAGTTATCTTTCTTATTTAAATCTCTTTCAAATATTTCTTTAAAGATGAAAAGCATATTTGTACCATCATCATCTTCATCAAGAGTTGAAAATTTCTATCACACGAAAGATGGTGTAATGCAAAAGATTTTCGATGTTAGTGAGACTTTATCATAAGGTGAATCTCTAATTTTTTTTTAAAAAAATAGTTACTATATCTGATATAAAAATCTATTTTTCATTGTCTTCTTTTTTATTTTTGTGTTTATATCCTAAAAGAGCTTCTCAAGTCATAACTTATAATGTTCAAAAAAAATTATAACTTATAAAAAGGCAAGACTCTAATGAATAATAGTACTAGATTTGAAGAGGGAAAAGTTTTATGGTGTTTGAATATTATATAATTTTATATCAAATAATTATATTATTTTTGGCGTTTTACATTTGCATAATTAATTGAGTTTTTTTTCTAGATGATGAACGACATTCGAGAATTTTAGTCTCTAAACAAGTAATATTGAGATGATAAATTATATTAGATTTGAAAATGCAAAAACTTCATGGTATAAATTCGAGAAATGAAATAATAGGTAGTTTAGTTTTTTATTATATGATTATTTTTATTCTTTTTGAAAAAAAAATTATCTTTGTTAATTTATTTTTATTTAATCGAGCATATAATTATAATTTTTTTACTAATAAATGTAAATACATTATATTCATTATTAATTTTTTTTTATGGATCATAAACATAATGTAACACCAATTTTAACTATCATGGGTTTCTAACGGATTGAACAAAATTATAGTATTTGAATTATTTTAGCCAATTTATGCACTTTTTCTTCAATCTAATTTTATATTCCCTAATAATATACTTAGATAGATCTTAAAAATCAATTTAGAAAAATTATAGAAGTCAAATACAAAAGTACAAATTTTGGGGCAGCAACATCGTAAAATTAGAGTTGTAATTCACGTTTGAAACATTAGGTTATTTCACCACCTAAACGAACTAGTTTTGGCCTGAATTTTATAGGGTTTTAGGGGAATTTATAGAGATATCTAAAGGTCCAAAGTTTAGAAGAAATACTGTTGATTGACTAGCTTCAAGATATAGCAAAAAAGGAGCCAAAACAGCTCTCAGATTTCAGGTCAGGTAGTGTGTAGTTTTGGGCACATTTTAACCCTATTTCCTTGAGCTATTGATCTGAGATTTATACCTTATTTTAAGGCCTCAAACCTGGGAAAATGACTGTATGAACACTATTTTTTTCAGGTCTCTAAAAATGTGCACAAATGGTCATAACAAATAGCCTAACATTTTTTTTCAAGCAACCAACATTTTAAGAACTTAGACATTCATCAATTCATAACTCTATCTCATTACATTTAAAATATCGATTCAACAAGCTTTTAATACATATCATATACCATCAAAGGATGAAATATACAAGCAAGAACCTACAACAATCCCAACACCAAAATTCGTATCACATTACAAACCATTTTCCAGCACAAAACCAGTAAATATCTAATTAGCATTTCTTTGCACAATCAGCATTGTTTTTAAATGCTACCTCATATACAAATACAAACATAGCATAACA
>CANYLF011238073.1:0-10442 GCA_948193215.1 Bocquillonia castaneifolia
GCGGGAAAAAAGATAATGCATCCCTCCTTATTTACTTTCTTTTTTTAATTAAAAAGTGATGCTTTATCTCGTAAAAATACAAATAAAAATATCAATTAATCCACTTACTTGCTTTCACAATCTTTGATAATCATATAAAAAAAAACCCATTTCTCCATACCAGTTGCAAAACCCAGTAGTAGTATTTTGTATTTGTATATGCATGTGAGAAATGAACCTTGTTTGTTCAGGGTTTGAGATCTAAGTGGTTTTTTTTTTAGTAATTTTTTTTTTTGTGTGTTTTTCATCAAAATTTAGAGAGAAAGATCAAGCCTGTTGTTCTTGTCGGTGCTTATCCATTAGGGTTTTATATCAATAGTTACAGGATTAGAAAGCGAAGAAATGGCGGAAGAAGCAGAGAAAATGGTAGTGGAAGAAGAAGAGAAGACGAAGGAGGAGGAAGTAAAGAGAAAAAGGAAGAGAGAAACAGGGGACTGGAAGTTGAGCGCAGAGGAGAAGACAGCCCGAATAGAGACATTGAATAAAGAAATGGAAGGGCTTTTTGGGTATTACAGAGAAGTAATGAACAAGAGAGATTGGATTGGGAATGAAGTTAATACTAATAATAGTACAAATACTAGTAATAATTTGAATGGAACAGTGGCGATGTTAATGGAGGAGAGTGAGTTGGGTCTCTCCGATTTGGTGGATCAAATTCATTCAAACTTATGCAATAACCCTAAAAATGTCACGCCGGTGGCGGTGGCTATGGTGAAGAGTGCGGTGGTGTTTGTAGGGCAGAGAGTGATGTATGGACTTCCCAATGTGGATGCCGATGTTTTGGAGGATCAGTCTCCTTCTTCTCTCTGGTGTTGGGAGGTACTATTTCCTTTATTTTCTTTTCCTTTTTATACGGTTTTTTTTTTAAAAAAATGATACTTATTGCTTTATTTATGTATCTGCTTCTTCATAATTATATATCTGTTTTTTCGTACAGACGAGAGATCTGAAGCTGATGCCCAAATGTGTTCGTGGTGAATTAAAGATTCGTCGTACTTGTCGGAAAAAAATCCATGAGAGAATTACTGCTGTCTCTGGTAATCAAATATTTAATAAAAATGCTTTCTTTTTAACTTTGTTAATCTTTAATTAGCATTTGGTTCTTCATATATACACATAGTGAACATGGGCTTCCATTTTCCTTTAGGATGCATTTGGTTCATGTAATTCTCTGTTTTTATAGGATAATTACGTCTTACAATATATAAAGCATAGCTATTTCTATTGCCTCTAATGGCTATTCTGTTGAATCAAACACATCCTTGGTGTTGTTCCATTTCCAAATTGCTTCTCTTTTCTTGCTTTGTTTTCAATACATTGCTTTGTTTTATTAATGTGATCGGACTTGTTTTTCAGAGTGACATCTTTATGAATTTTCTATTTTTTTGGTTCATTTCAGCCATGATAGCTGCAATAAAGAAGCCGGAGACTGATCCCAATTACAAATTTGATTTCATTAAGGCATCTGAAAAATTCACTAAAGTCTTGCGTGAGGCTGGTATCCGTTCATTAGTGGATACTCTGCTACAAAACAATAGTGCAGTCACGTATGTTCTAAATTCCCTCCCTTCACCTTTTTTTTTTAAAAAAAAACAAAAATCTCATTTCAGTCTCCTTACAGGGCTGACAAGGATTCAAATCTACAACAGAAACTTCTGATCAAGCAACTTGAGACAAATAAACGACAGCTTGAAAGAGAAAAAAAGAGGGCTGATATTCAACTTCAAAAGGAAAAGAGGCAAGCTGTATGTTCATAATTTCACCCTTCTTTTGTATGCTTTCTATGAGCACTGCAATAATGTTGTTTGGTGCGTTTCACTATAATTGATGCTCTAATTTGATTTTGCTGGTTGGAATTAAATTGGATTGAGGATTCTAAATCTTTGATTGTGTTGCTAATAGATCATATAAATGGGCAGTTGCCTTTTCTCATTGTTGACAACATGAGGGTGTCCTGTGCAATTTCATACGTAATTCTAGATTTGATTACACATTCATATAGCCAACAGATTCGTTTTGCTGGGCTTAAAAAATTCCCCATCACATAACCATATGATGTTAAATTGTCAATTTGTTTCAGGAAAAAGAGAATAAACGATTGAAGGAAGAGGCAGAAAAGGATGAAAAGCGTCGTGAAAAGGAGGAGTCTGAAATGAGGAAGCAGCTAAGAAAGCAGCAAGAGGAATCAGAGAAGGAACTACGACGTAAAGAGAAAGAAGAAGCTGATCTTAAAAGGCAAACTGCTATAAAGAAACAAGCTTCAATGATGGAACGCTTTCTTAAAAGAAGCAAAACTGATTCACCTTGCCCTGACGATGTGACTTCAACTAAAGCAACCACATCTGATTTGTTGAACAACCAGAGTGTGAAGACGCCTGAGCCAGTTACTCTCGCTATGGACTGTACTCTTTCTTCAAATGATGATATTGGAATTGACAATATTCGCAAGTCAGTAGCACACTCTAGCCTGCTCCTCACTTTTTTTTTGTTTACTTTACCTATCCTTTCCAGGCATGCAACTATTTGATTAGATGACTAAGGCTAATGTGCTTTGCAGGTTTCACTTGTCTTCTTGGCGTCATTTGGGTCATACTATTCATTCAAACAGAGAACAGCATTGGAGCATCCGTCGGAGGCCTAAGACTGAATTATTTAAGAATCTTAAGCTAACTTCTAATAGGGAGCTTGTTCCTGATGATGATGTGAGTGTCGAGAAGCTTGTAAGTGGGTGGGAAGGACAGTCTTCTGATGATGTTAAAAAGTGCAGAAGGAGGAAGCAGTTATTGCAGTTTGATAAGAGTCATAGACCTGCCTTTTTTGGTGTTTGGCCTAAGAAAAGGTACACTCTTCATTGACATCTTATCATGTCAGGAGAATGAAATCCTACTTCTGGAATCTCTTACTTCTGATTATTGTTACTGTTTTGCTATTTCTTTATTTATGTTTCCTGCATGCGTATCTTTGATAGTTAGCGTTTCAGGCATACTTTCAATATGCAATTTGTGCTAGATCATTGCATTAAATGCATCTACAATTTGAATGACACTGTCTATGTCAATATGGATACAGGCTCTTACTATAGTAACAATTTCTTTGGAAAGTTGTCAATTAAGGTATTGCCTGGAAATGCTGAGTAGATCTGGGCTAGAAATATAACTGATTCTATATAATTCTGCCTTTTCAGTCTTGTTGTAGGACCGCGCCACCCTTTCAGAAAGGAACCAGACTTGGATTATGATGTTGATAGTGATGAAGAATGGGAAGAGGTAGGGTCTTTAGTCTTTCTATTTATGCACATTTTGTCATCAAGAAAAGCAAGTCCTAAATGAATTTCTATCCTATAGGAGGATCCTGGTGAAAGTCTCTCAGATTCTGACAAGGATGAGGAACAATGTTTAGAGGAAGAATGTTCAAAAGATGAAGAAGAAGAAAGTGAAGATGGCTTTTTTGTTCCTGATGGTTATCTCTCAGAAAATGAGGTAAGAAAAAGAGATTCTCGAGCAATTCTAAAGTTGCATTTTTGTTGTATTTGCCGTATGGCTCTGAAATCCATAAGCTAGGGTTGACATCAGAGGGAGAATAACTAAGAGTTGTTACTAGCATAGCACTCCACAACTCTTTGACTGTCTTCTCACTTTCCCTTGCTAGGATGATGATCTATTGCACTCGGTAATTAATGCTAAATATGATATCTAATAATGTAAATGCCTTTTTTTTTCCCCTTCAATTGCTTAGTCTGTTGAACATGCATGCTCTTTTCTGAGACTTGTATCTTTTATCTATGCTTTGTATCTGCCTTTTCCTTTTGGGCCCCAATTTTTAAAGCTATTTACACATTGTATGTCAGGTTATTGAAATATGCTGACTAACAAGTCTCTTAGAGAGTAGTAGTGTTAGCTCCGTACATTATTATAGATGGCCATTCACCGTTAATTTGAAACTTTGTTTGCCTTCTACATTCAGGGTGTACAAGTTGACAGAATGGAAACTGATCCCTCAGTTGACGAGGGCAGAGGTACACCTAATATTAAGCAAGAGTTGGAGAATGAGGAATTCCATACACTGCTACAACAACAAAAGCATCTGAAAGATCTCACTGAAAATGCACTTCGGAAAAACCAGCCATTGATTTTAGTAAATCTTATGCATGAGAAGGACACCTTCTTAGTGGCAAAAGATCTAACAGGTACCTCTAAGCTGGAAAAGACTTGTCTGGAAGCTCTTTGTATGCGTTATTTCCCTGGTGGACCACCCATGGAAATATCAATTGTTGAGATGCAAACTGATGATGATCAAGATGCTTGCATTTCAAGCAGCAAGGCCAGTAACTCACTTGCTACTGCAACTACCATACAAGACTGGGACATGACTATAGTTGTAAGCTGCACATTTGATACTGCAAACCCTTTAAATTTCTAGTAATAGTTTTCTGCAGGGGCTAAAATTTTTGAGAAATGCTTTTTTTTTTTGTCTTACTGTATAATGACTGCATCTATGCTTTAATGCTGACTGCAATCTTGATGACAGGTGTCTGCTATTCAGTCGTGCTCACAGAGTATCACTAAAGTGGTAGAATCCTTGCACCAGAAGTTTCCTACTGTTTCAAAGTCTCAAATAAGAAATAAAGTTCGTGAGATATCAGAGTTTGTGGACAATCGTTGGCAGGTTAGTCAGCTATTTGGAGATATATCTCATTCCTACAAGGAGGATGATGATGACATCCCTTTATTTTATTCATATTTATTAAGGGGGTTTCTCTTGAATTAAGTTAATGTGTTTGTGATGCTTGTTTGTTTGATCTCTAGAAACTTGTGCCTTTGAAGTAGGTATAGGAAACCTATTAAACCGATCCAGTTCCATGACAGGATGCATGACTTTAGGAAATTACAGGATAAAAGTAATGAAGATTTGTGTTCTTCCCCTGTAGTTTTTACTTTTGAATATTAATTTTATATCTATGAAATATATCTAGTCAGTTTCTATTATTTTGCTTTTGCTGTTCATTTAATCCAGCTTGGGGCTAGTTTGGATTTGAAATCAAATTGGTTACAACAAATATGAATATGGTTGAACCTTTCTAAATTGATACTCTATAAATTAATAACCTCCATTATTTAATGAAAAATCAATCTACTGACTCTATTGAATGTGTATAATTTAATAATTCTACTATCTATTATTTAATACAAAATATTATAAACCTACATGTAAATATTAATTTATAGAATCACCGTTTCCTATATAAACCACTTGCACATTGCATATTTTTAAAAAAATTATTTACATTTCTACATATATAATTTAAAAAATACTTTATAATTTGTAAAAAGTGAAATATTTGAGTACAATATACAAAAAAATTTTCTTTATTGATAAAAAAAGTCTTCTTTCATAATTTTTTTCTTTATATTAGTTATACAAACAACATAAGAACATATAATCAATTATACGATATTTTTAAATGAATGTTCTATAAATTAATAACCTCTATTATTTAATATTTTTTTGTTTCACAGATTGTATTAATTTAGAGAGGTTCTACTGTAGATGCACAACAATTAGGCTTGTAGATGAATGAATGTAAGTTGTAATTGTGCTTCTTATTGCTGCAGGTCAAGAAAGAAGTTCTTGATAAGGCTGGCATCTCAATTTCACCAGGTAATTTAGTTGACGTCTTTAATTATTTGAATCTCTCTACCCCACATCCACTGGTATTTCTTGAATACTGAAATGGCTAGTTTTCTAAATAAGCAGAGAAGGGTGGACGAAGAATGCAGAGCATTTCTAAATATTTCTCAAAGAGGTGCTTGCCACCAGCTGGTAGATATATCAACCCCCAATGAGACATCTCCAGATTCATCGGGAAAACCTGGTTCTGCAGTGAAGGCCCAACAGGCATCCACATAGGCTTGTCACTGTCTACTTCTATGCTTTCCAGCTTCCTGTCAATTTTTTTTTTTTTGCCGATATGCCTTAGAATGTAGTGTAATTACAAGTCTGCATATGTAACTCAGGTTTAAGTATAATTTTGTGTGAAATCATGGAATTGAATAACTAACCAGTGCGGATGAATACAAAATTAGAGACTTAAGTAGTAATACTTATAGCATCTGGTACAATATGTAGCAATTAATTCTTGTTAATCTTTTTACGCTGTGGTGTGGGAGCAACTGCTAATGATGTGTTCAACGTCTCCATTGCATTAGTAATTAGCCCAGGGCAGGGTGTTTTGTTTTGCAGATTGTTTATGATGAAGGACCATTAATCCTAGAAAGCGGTGTTTTTATGGATTAGTGTTAATCAGGGAATTTGGCCATGTATAGTATAGATATAGATATTGATATTGAATGATGAGTCTTCAGAAGCAATTAATATGTGATAAAGACTTGTGTAGCGATGGCGTGAGTTGAAATCAGGTAGTGTGTGCCCGGACTAACGTGCAGAATTTTGACAGTGGATTCAATTCATTGTACAAGTTCAATAATGGAGAATTTAATGCATGGTTGGTTGTTGGTTGGTTGGTTGGAAGGAAGAGCTTTTAATCCTCTTCTTCGTGCTCTAAAAGGCGTTAAAAAAACCATGTGAATGTGAATATCCCTGTGCATTGTGACAGCTTTACATTCCGAAGTTGATGGTACTCCTTTCCTTACGGGATAGATATTTCAAACATTTAATTTAAGGAGCTAATGGGTAAAAAAAAAAAAAAAATCCAAAATCTTTCCAAAGAATAACCCAATCTTTTAATTTTGATAGAGTTATCCAACTTTTATGTTTCGTTTCAATTAAATCCATTAATACAATTTGATTCAAAATTATATACAACTAGTTATGAGTCCGCGCGTTGCGTGGAAAAAAAATTAATTTTACAAAAATTCATAAAATTTTTTATTGTAATTAAAAACATATCATATATAAGTTAACAATTAAAAATATTTATATACATGCATAAAGAAATTTTAAACATGTTATTTTTATTATTGAATTAAAGTTAAAAATATTAATTACTTCTTTTGAATAAATTAGATTTTATGTATACTTATTTAATATTATAGAAACATTAATATTTGTTTATGAAAAATATCATACATATAAAGTTTACAAATTAAAAATATTAAAAGATAAATTTGAATATTGTAATTTTTAAAATTTTAAGGTGATATGAATATTTACCAATGATTTTATAAATCAAATATTTTTATAATATTGAATATTGATTTATATATTCTATAATTATATACTTTTTTTCTTCATATATCTTGAAATAATATTTATATATAAGATTGTATACAATGTTCAATGCAATATAAAATAATATAATAAAATTAAATATCGAATTAGTATTATATTTTCTTTTCAAATATTATATCTCCAACAAAAAATGTAAATCGATTTTCAAATAATATTTCAATAAAATAACTTGTCATAAATATAAGAAAACTAATTAAAATTTTCATCCATTTTTGAGTTTAAAATAAATAAATTAATTAAAAATTAAAGATATGTATATCATTTTTTTAAGAGTAAAGATATGTATATCATAGTTTATTTTTTGAAAATTATATGTATATCATAGTTTTTTTTATATAAGAATGTATATCATACTTAAGTTAATAAAATGCCAAATAAATACATCATTTTAAAAAATTGAAATTATATTATTAATTAATATATGTAGTTAATTTTGAAGTGAAAAATAAATAAAAAAGTAATTAATTATTTGCCAAAACATTAAAAAATTTAAGGAGAACAAAATAATAAAATATACCTTAAAATTAAAAAGAGGATTACATATTATTAACTGCAAATGAAAATTAAATTCTAAATTTATTTAAAATATTCTATTGAAGTCTAGAATTCTACTTTTATCATACATATGATATGAAAGTGCAGATAGATATAAATATAAATGTAATTATTACTATCAAATGAATTAATAAACCATAGTAAGAATAATTTTATACCTGACTATCAATTTTATGATTAAAATTATTTTATCTTTAATTTATTAATTTTAAAAAATAGTTACATTTGCTAAATTGTTAACTTCATCATTATTCATATAATTGAAGTGATTTGATTTGTTAACAGATTTTTGTTAAGAGAAGTCCTGAAATGTGAAATCAATAAATTATACACACACACACACACTATCATGCATGAGGCAAATAATAAATAACAGAAAAATAAAGAATGATAAAAAATAATGAAATTGATCATACAGTGTGTACATTTTACTTAATTTAAACTTTAAACTGGCTTATAGTTATAAATATAACAATGATATTTTTAATAATTAAAAAAATATTTATAATTGATAAATTTATTTTTACTACATGAATTATAAAAGACTATTAATTTAGTTTCAATAATTTATTTATGAGTGTAAATAAATATATTAAATGAACACTTAACAAACTTGTTCACGAGCTTTTAAATGAACAAGCTCATGAACACCTAATTGAGTTATTCACAAACGTAAATAAGCCGAGCACCTTAATGTTCAAGCTCAGCTCGTTTAACTAAATGAATAGAAAACTGAGTTCGAACTCGGCTTGTTTAACTCACAAACGAGCTCGAGCTGAGCTTCGAGCTGCTTATGAGGAGCTCGGTTCATTTACAGCCCTATCAGGTAGTATTGCGCATAGTTTAACTTGTTCTTTTTTTCACATTAATGTAATTTTTATAGTTTTAAATTTAGTATATAATTGATAAAAAAATTAAACTTTTTATGTGTAATAGGTAATTGAGTTTAATTCTTGTGTGTAATAATTAAAAATTGAAACTTTATTTGTTTAATAAGTTAATTTTAAAGTTTATAAGTGTAATAGATTAAACATGTAAAATTTAGAAATGAAATGATGTATTCAACCGTATGTTTTTCACATGCCCAAAAGTAAATAAGCCCAACTCGGTAGAGTTGAATACTGAAATTCTCATAAAGCGACGTAAATTGAACTTTTAGACTAATTCCATTTTTTTTTAATCAAGTAGGAAGCCAATTTGCACCATCTTGTTACGAATTTAATAGCTAAATTGGACCGAATTAATGTTTGACAACTTAATTAAATACTACTCAATAGTTTATGTTCTATATGAAAATATTAATTGGTTTTGGTAGTATATATTTGCCTATTTCACGTGATCATGTGTTGATGTTGGTACTTGATTTTTTTTATTAACATCAAGTTATATTTACTTGTAAATTAATTTGATGTGGTCTGGGCAAATAATTTACAATATTTTTAAGGATAAATTAGAATGATTCCTGAAGTATATCCTATTACACTTGTTTACTCTTCGGTTTTATATATTATATATTTATTTCTCTGTCCATTCGATACAATTTTCATCATTTTTTTATTTTTTATATCAAATTAAAAACAATAACTTATAGTTAACAATAAACTATGATCCTACAACGTTCAAAAAATCCAAATCAGTGTCTAAATATATTTTGTTATAAATAAAAATGCGAATGAATATATTTATCATTAGAGTTTATACTAAAAAAATATATTTAGACTTCAATTTGAATTTTTTAACATTATAATATCATATTTTATGTTTAACTATAAATTATTACTTTTAATTTAATATAAATGATAAAAAAATGATTAAAATTGTATCAATAAAAGTAATTAGTGCAGTAAAAGTAAAATATAAGGGTGAATGTATAATATATTAAATCGTAGAATAAATTAGTGCAATAACCATACCACATGGTCAGTGTATTTTAACCTATTTTTAATTAAGGTTTGAAGCAAGGACCATCGATGGTTTGTTGTACTATTACAAGGGTATTATATTTCCCCAACCATCTGTAGAAGGGTATTTTTTTTTTCCGAAAGGATCTGTAGAAGGGTATTATTCCCCCTATTCAGTCGATGACTGCCGACCATAAATGATACTATTATCTACTTGTATTTCCTTTATCAGAAATAGCTAACAGCGCGCGACACGCGAAAAGTTTATTTTATTAAAATCTATAAAATTTGTAATTAATTATTAAAAATATATTATATGTAAAATAATAAATAATGAAATGTTAAAATAATACATAAAAATTATTCATTAAATAAAGATAAAATATTTGTTATATTTTTTAACTAAATTAAAATTTATAAATATTTATTCGATACATATGGTATTTTTAAATTTTGTTTGTAAATTTATCATATATAAGTTAAAAGTTAAAAAAAATTAAAGAATACATATTTAATTGGAAAAAAAATTTAACATTATTAAAAAAATATATTTTATAAGATATTATATCTCTCAATAATTTATTAAAGAAAACTCATATGATACAATTTTATTTGATTCTAATTCATCAATCAACATCGATTAATTCATGAATATAAATATATAAAATTATAATTTTATATTTTATTTTAAAAAATTTC
>CANYLF011238380.1:0-10024 GCA_948193215.1 Bocquillonia castaneifolia
GGTTGTGGTTGGTGGTGTCCATTCATTTAGGACTTGATCCCAAACATCGATTTGGTCACTATCCAAATAACATTGCATATGCAATTTCCAATATGGATAGTCACTTCCATCGAAGTAAGGTCTCAAGCTTCCAAAGTCATCACCCGACATCTTCAATGATCTTCAACCTCCCAATTAAGGTGCAAATGAGCTGTTAGGCTCTGATACCAATTGAAATGCCCAAGAGGGGGGGGGGGGTGAATTGGTGCGGAATTGAAAATTAAAAATTGCTTTGGAGAATAGATAGAATTTTAGAGTCGTTCGGTCCAACTCTTAACCTACGTCCACTTCTCCCAAATACACAATTTGGGGTTCCACTACCACAGATGAATTACAAGGAGATTTTACAGGCTATCTCCAACCTTTACAAAGAAGATTTCAAAGGCTATCTTCCGACCTTTACAATGAAGATTTAACAGGCTATCTTCAACCTTTACAAAGAGAATTACAAAGGCTCTCCCCAAACCTAGAGTTTACCAAGGCTCACCCCAAACCTAGTGTTTACAAGGCTAACACCAAACCTACCCAAGTGTTTCCCAATCCTCACAAAGATTGACACTTGTACAAGGTAGAAAGATCACTCAACCTAAGCAATAAATGCTTTAGAGCTTTAACTACCCACACACAATAAATTCACAAATGAATTTATTTACAAAGAGATTTAGAAAAATTAATTGTAAGAGTTTAGCTATCTAAGAATGTGTGTCTTTTTTAAACACAATTAAGAGGGGTATTTATAGCCATAAACCCCAAAACTAGTTGTTAGAAACAACCCTAATTGTGTCTCCAATGGATAGATGATTTTGAATCAATAGTCAATGATTACTCAAGATCGTGGGCGCGAAATCCTTCTCGCGGGCACGACATTTGAAACATCTTCCTATGTTAAGGTTGACCAAGGAAGCTATGTGTTTACCGTGAAATCGTGGGGGCGATTTTACTTGTCGCGGGCACAATCTTGAACATTAGAAAATGCCTTTGATACGTGTCTTCTACCTCGTTAAATTGCGAGGGCGATTTAAGGATCACGGACGCGATATGAAGGATCAAAAACTTGTGTTTTCTTCTTGCTTAAATTGTAGGGGCGATTGGCTAATCACGGGGGTGATAATAGAAATAGAGAGTCTTAAATCCTTACTTCTAGGTCGTGGGGGCGATCTCTAGATTGTGGGCACGATATAATTTCCAGAGAATTCTTGGTTTCTGTCTCTTTAAATCGCGGGCGCGACATCCCTGATCATTTATGGTCGCGGGCGTGAATTAGAGGTCATTTTTGATTTTTTGTTCATCAATCTTCAACCTACACACTTAAGGAACTTTGTTAAATGCAAGATAAGGTTGTTAAGTTCAAAATAAGATGGATTGGTGCCACAAAAACCAACATGTTGTATATGATCAAGGCATTCCTTCACCAATAACTAAATCACACCCACGACAGATATCCTCGTGTTTGCGACCGTCATAGAGGAATTGGATTCAAAAGTGTGTCGCGCCAGGGAGCACTCTATGATCAAGTCACCTTCCTAAAGGCAGTTCCATCACGCTCGCGACCAAGTCAGCCGCCCCCGCGACTCTCGCAGGTTATTGAGGAAAACCTAGTCGTTCACCTACTTTTTGAATCTCGAGCACGCGACCTGACACCCTTTAAAGCATTTAATGCAAAAGTTTCTAGACGTTAGAGACATCTTTACATTTGTTTCCAACAGATAATTCTGGGTATTTTGGCTATAAATACCCATCATAAATGTGTCTCAATACAACACATGAATTCTTTGATAGCCAAACTCTTGCAAAGTTATTTCTTATTGTACTTTAAGCATTTGCTCCTTGAGTTTGCTTGTGTGTTGGGTAGTTAAAACTCTAGAGCATTTGTTGCTTGGGTTGAGAGTCTAATATCCTTTTACAAGTGTCAGTCTTTGCGAGGATTAGGAAACATTAGGGTTGGTTTGTGAGTTAGCCTTGAAATCTCACATTGTAAAGGTTGGAGATAGCCTTGAAATCTCTTTTGTAATCATTTATTGGTTAGTGGAACCCCAAATAGTGTATTTGGGAGAAGTGGACGTAGGTCAAGTTGGGACCCAACCACTATAAATCATTGTCCATCTTTGAAGCAATTTTTAATTTACTATTCCGCACCAATTCACCTCCTCTTGAATATTTCAGTTACTTACCTATTATGGTGTGGTTTGATTTTTTTTAAAGATATGTAATTAATCGATCGATTTTGATTATATTTTAATCGAATTGAACCGCCCCGAGCTCTACCAATGGCTAATCATCATCATCATCATTTTTTTTATCATAATAATCATTATTGATACAATTATAAATATACTTTAATGCTAACCATATAGGTTTAGTCTACTTATATAAATATATATTATAATAGGTCTAGAAGTCACAATTTTGAATCCCTCCCTACTTTTAAAAAAAAAAACCAGTATGACTACAAGAAATTGAGTCTATTTTGACAAGGTAATTTGTCACAATAAAGTTTAAACTTGTCAAAATAAAGTTGTTGTAACAAAAAAATTTGTCGCTCAATTTGTTGAAATAAGCTTGTCTTAATAAATATATTGTAACAAAAACTGATTTTCTAACAATATCTAGAAATTATTGTGACGATAGATACTTTGTCATAAAATGGTTTTTATTGTGACAATATAATTTATTACAATTGATATTTATTTTGTCATAATAATTATGATTTTGTTACCAAAAATATAAATCTTGTGACTAAATGACCTATTTTTAGTGTCAAATTTCTCTTTTGTGAGGAAAATGGATTGTCAAATCTTAAAATGTGACAAACTTGATTAGTCATAATTTTAATGGTGATAAAAATTATTTTATCACATTTTTAATCATGACAACTTAATTTTATCATATTTCTATTTTTATGTCAAATTTTAATTTTTAAAATTTTTATAATGTCAAATTAAATATGTTAAATATTTAATATGGTCACAACTTTTTTGACAAATTATAATAAGAAAATAATTTTTTCAATAATATAATAGCATAAAATATTTTTGTCACTATATTAATAGTAACAAAATATACTTAGTTAGTATATGAGAAAATGTGACAAATAATTTAGTCAACAAAATAAATGAATTTTTTTGTTATAATATACATCGATACCAAGAATTGTATTATGATTATTTAATGCCCAAAATCTTTCATAATAAGCTCAAACTTAATTAAAGACACATTCATAATAACAACAATAAATAAAACATATAAAATAAAATTAATTTAGAAGGATTCAAAGTCAACAAAGATTTCAAAAAGAAAAGAAGCTTTACAATTCAATATAGAAATTTAAGAGGGTAAATAAAATCCATAAACAACTAAGTTGTAGTCATCCCTCTCTATCCAATTTTTGCTCTTCAATTTTGATCTATAAAAAAAATAAAATAGATTAGTACTAGAAAATAAAATTACATATAGATATCTATCTATTTATCAAAAAAAAATTATAGATATCTATCAAAGATATTAATTATAAGAAATGAATGAAAAATGACACATAATAATTGATATACCTTCTATACTTGTTAGTATTCTTGGCTTTAAGGATTTCAATGGTCCATGCTTTTGGTTGTCCTTTGATTTGCACAAGCCCTTGCCATGGAAAATAATTTTGCTTGCAAGTGGATAGTTTGTGCCATATTGACTTTCCTATTGGCACTCAATTTTGTACTTTAAAAACTGCACAAACAAAAATATTATGTTATTGATCTCTATACATTAACACATAAATTCAATACTAATAATGTAATCATACATATATATAGAGGGTAGAGATTTTTGCACTCCCCCCACTCCAAAGATCTTTTTAATAGTGTAAATAAGATAATTATCCTTTGTCTACTTTTTTTTTTTCCGGCTATCTATATATATCAAAATGTTGTGAAGCCTTCACCATGTTTAGAATCTTTTCACTTTGCAAACCATCTAATTCTACCACTACAAATCCCTTTAATAAAGCCCAGAAATAAAATTCTACATATGAGATTACTGCATATATGAGTATTAAACAATTTGTATTGTCTGATTTATTATTTTTTTTCCTGATAAATTTCAACAATAATAAAATTATTATTGTAATTATAAAAATCTTCTTATTATAAAAAAAATCCTTCTATCTTGGTTGGCCAAAAAAAATCAGGTCACAAATTTTCAAGATCTGGTTATTATTAAGTTTACAGGTTAAATACAAACAAATTTTCTAATTTTAAATATATTTAAATTCTACATGATCTGGTTCTTAAGTTTACAGGTGCTAATACATATATATTTTTTTTTAAATAAAAAGATGAGGTTCACTATAAAAAAAAAAGAGATGAAATTGAGAGTTTTGTTTGTGTGCCTAAAGACTTCGGGTTTGTTTGGGCTAAAGATTCAGTTCTGTTTATGAATTAGGCTTCAATCGTTTGATTTCAAATAAATTTAACAAGCACTTAGTTTTGATAATATTTTGTTGGTCTCGATAAAAACTGATGCTAAAGTCTTCTGCAGTTTTTTGGTAGAGGAAAAAAAAACTAATTAATGAAAAATGAAAGTGGAGTGCAGTTATAGAATATGGGAGTGAAAATCTACACCCATATAAAAATTAATAAACTAATCAATATATTAAATTTTCGACAATTTCACTTACCCAATAATTAATCGAAATCAAAGTTCTAAAAAAACTGATTTAATAATTATCAAAAAAACTCATCATGAATTTAATAAATATAGACAAAACTATCAATATTCACACATTAAAAAATCATAAAATAATGGAAAAAACTTACCAAAGATCATTGATATAAGTGGATTTGATATAAGCGGAAGAAAATTCCATGAACTTGATGTATTAGATGGTGTTGGGGAGTCTAAAAAAAAGAGTTGGTATTGGAGAGGAAAAATAAAATTAGAGTTTTTCTAAAATTCAAGAATAGAAAGATAATTAATGTTATTATCTCTTCCATCATATTTATAACAAACAGTCACAGGGAAGTATCCAGTTCTTTTGTGTTTCTTTTTGAAAAAATTGACAGGTTCTAAAAATTAGATTTCCCTCAAAAAAATCTTTTTTATTTCATTTGAAAATTTCCCTCCTTTTGAGCTTTCTTATTTTGTAGTTCTTTTGTTTTTATTAATTTTTTTATGTTAAAAAGATTTTAATTTTTCTTGAAATTATGTACAAAAGATTACAAGCTAGAAATTTAGTTTTACTTGGATTCTTTGTCATCAATTGACTAGTGCAGAGTAAATAAAATAAGGTTTTTTTAGAAGGGAAATAAACACTTGCTTAAATAAAATAAGGTTACAAATGGCCTTCAATAAAAATTAAAGACATGCTTAAAAAAAATTTAAAGACTATAAGCTACGTAAGTATAAACATTTTCTAAGCTTATATCATCATGGAAGTGGACACAAATATATATACAATTATTTGACATGTAACAGATAGTATTAGAATGTACTAGAAAAATAATCAATGGTATATCAACTTCTAGTGACAAAATCACATGTCAAGGAAAACCCCAATCAAGGGAGGTCTTGAGTTCGAGCCTCACCCCCGTTAGGAGAGAGTTGGGGCTTCTCTCAGTTGGAGATTAACCTGAACAACCGTAAAACGTGGTCAAGAATACTCTGATGGGTGCGTGCGTACTCCACCTATTAAAAAAAATCAATAGTATTATCACTCATCTAAAATGTTAAATATAAAAATATAAATGATTTTTATTATAAATTTTTAATAAATTTATTTTTTTATTCCTTTTATGTTATTATAATAAAAGTTTAATAGATATTTTGCATTTTTCTTAAATATTTTGTTATTATAAAATTTTACTTCTTTTGAGTATTTTAGAATATTATATCATTTGATTGAATTGATAATTCTTGTTATTTTTATATGCTTTCTAAATATTGTGTGATTTATATATATTTTAGTCATAATTATTAAAAAAATATTTTAATTAATTAATGAATTTAAAAATATTTTAAAATATAATTGAAATTATTAATTAACTTTAATATATTTTATTTCCCTTTTTATAATTTTATAATATTTGCATGATTTTCTAATAAAATATTATATGGTTTTTATAAATTTTTAAGAATGTATGAACTTATTTGAAAAGAAAAAAAAGTTTAAGAGTCAAGTTATTTTTTTGATGATTAATAAGTTCAAGGAGCCAAACTACATTTTATTTCTAACAATTAAATCCTTAAATAGATGGAAGAATTAAAGGAGGAGGAAAATAGAGGATTTTAGCAAATGTGGATGAAAGAATAATTGACTTTTACAAAATTAGGGGGACAACTTATGAATTTTGCTTAATCTCATAGGAGTAATGGTAATTTACCCTTCTATTAATAATTCATTTAATTTTATGTATTGTGATAAAAAAAAATCACTATAAGATATTCAAAGCAAATTTTGTAATAAATTTAATTATAAATTGTAACAAGTAATTAATAATAACACTTATGATAATATTATATTTGTCAAAACTTAATAACAATTGTGATGTATTTTTTTTTCTGTCACAATATATTATTGTATTGGTAAGAAAACAAGTTTATCATGATATCTTTTTTGTGACAAATAACTTTATTAACAAAATAATTTTGTCACATTATACATTTTTTTGGTGCCAAAATATGGAGGGAAAATTTTAGTGATAAAATGTTCTAACAAAATAAACTTTTATCATAGTTATTCTTCCATTTCTATAAATTGTGACAAACAATCTTAACAAATTGTTAGTATTATTTGTGACAAAATCATATTTATTAAAAATTAACTTGTCACAATGTATCAAAATTCTTGTAGTGAATGGTTCATGTAAAATTAGGCATTGAAATTCTAAATCATTGGTTTAAGTTATCTTCCAATGATCATTTAACTGACAATTCTTGCCTATTATTGTTGATTGGTTTCAAATGATCGAAACAGAATATGGGCTAATTTATTGTCAAGACTGCAGTACACAAATCCTAAATGAATATTTGTATTTTGAATTTTAGACTGATAGTATATACTATTGGAATCAAACCCATTAATTAGCTGAAAGGAAAATTCTTGACAAGGAAACTAATTTGGTGTTAAGGAAACAAGTTTGCAAAAAATTAGTAAAGACAGAGACTTGATTTGGCTAAGCACAAACACATCAATCGTGTATCCTCGTTAAAAATTTGTGAACAGCCGATTTGTATCAGAAATCAGAAACCGAGCTTAAAGTTGCTAAAATGGTGAGAGGTGTTTTGTAATTATTAGCTGTCTCCTTTCCATTTTTGAGGGGACACTACACTGAAATAAGATCAACAACGAATCATTTTACTATTGGCTCGTATATATATATATAGGATGGTAAATTGGCAAAAGGTAACATGTCATTTTAGTTACATAATATTGGCATCTAGTGGCCGCATTACTTCTTGTTACCCAAGTTGCTTTTTCAATATTTTGGTCAGCTTCCGATAACTATGAAATAGGTTTATTTATAGTTATATACATGCCACTAATAACTATATGTTCGATTATTTTATTTTATGCGTTTTTCTTTTTCATCCGATCGATACCTTTCTTTCTTTTTTTTTTCTTTTTTTTTTTTTGCAATGAGTCCATTTTTTTAATGCTATGTATACTATTTAACTAATTAGAAATTAATAACTTTTCTTGTAGTAATAAGTTTCTTTTTAATAGAAGTAATAAGTTTAATTAGTATGCTTCTATTTGTCTAAATTTAATGTATTTTAAATTTTGACCATCTGTTTAGACAAATTTTCTTGTTCTAAATTATCTGTTTTCTAAAAATATTTTACAATAAAAAAGGAAACATTACAATGATCCACGAACATCAATAAACCACTGTAAAAGTAAAATAGTAAAAATAAATTAAAGGTTATAATCAGAAAGCCAATGAATTGTGTATCCACTCTATTAGATTTTCATTTTTGTTCGAACTATTTGTTAAAATTAAAACTGATTTCCACCATAAACCTTTCTTTGTTCCTTATTACTAGATGGGTTCAAGTTGGCTCTAAAAATACAAAACATAAATTTGAGCTAACTAGTTTCAACTTATAGTTATATTTTTTTTAGTGGAATATTTACACAATTTAAATCTTGGTTACGGACTTTTTTTTATTCTAAAAAGTAGACTTAAAACATTAAAACACTCTATGAATCAATCAAATTTCTATCAGTAATGGGATTTTTTTCCCTTATAAGACTAACAAAGCTTGTTTTTTATTGTTTGACAAAAAATGGCATTTTATTTTTTTTATTTCTTGATAAAAAAATATCAATTTAATTATAATTGAATTATAAAATAAAAAAGTTCATAATGAAAAAAATGTGATATAGTTGTTATAAAAAGTGAACTTTTTAAAATATTTATTATTTATTCATTCATACAACATGATCACCAATATCAAATTGTCAAGCATTAATTTAACAATAATTATTATGTAGAAAATAATATTCATAAAAATTGTAGAAAATAATAAAAAAAATATTTTATAACTTATTGTTAACATAATTAAAAAGAAAAAAACAATTAAAATAGAAAACTATGACGAAAACAATGATACATAAAAATTCTTATATTTTCTATATGATACTTAGTGCTTCTTAAAAAAATTTAAAACAATATCTCTCTCTGATACGAACCAACAATGATTGATTGAATAATTCGGCTCACTTGAATAAAATTGATACGTTCAAACTCAATTTAGATTGATTAATCTAATCAAACGTGATAAACCCTCTATCTATAAAGAGATAGCAAGCAAACCAATATTGTTGATTACGTTTAACCCAAAGATCTAACTTGATGTTTGCAATTAATTTGAATGGAACTAGTAAGCTTAGCAATTAACCACAAAACCCTCTAGTTATAATTAGATGATTGCTCAAATAACCTATGAACTCACAAGTTAATAGATTATTTAAGGTAGATGTGAAACTAATCTAATCAACTTAGGTTAATTTCAAGAAATTAATAAGGAACACCTTAAAGATTTAAATGGATTTGCAAAGCAAAAAGTTGAGAAAATATTATTAAAGTATATGTAAAATTCGTCCACCTCCATATGCCCTTTACATAGAGCTTAAAAAACACAAATCGTAGCCTAAAAGGATTAGGGTTGGCGACCAACTAAGCTAACTTGGCTTCCAAGAAAAGCTAACAACAAATCCTAATGAAAATAGAAATCCTAACTAACAAGGAAAACTAGAAAACAAGCTATGAAATAAATCCTATCTTGATAAGGATATGTCTTAATCAAATTAGGGAAGAATTAAGACACATCTAACTAACTCTATCCACTTTGTCTTAAACTAAGACAAAGCTTGTCCTAAGCCAAGACAAAGCTTGTCCTAAGCCAAGACATGTCCAAACGCCCCATGTCCTAAGTCAATGTGTTGACTTGTTGACCTTTGACCATTGACTTTGTTGACCTTTGACTATTGACTTTGACCTTGACTTTGACTTGTTAACTTGGTCAAACTTGCATTTTTAAGCTTGTTTAAATGCAAGCATTGTAACCATCTTTGCATCAATGTCATCTCTATTTGCTCCATAGTCAATCTTGCCATAAACTAGTTCCACAAAGCTTAGTAAAGCATCTTTGAACCTCTTTGTTTGTGAACGAGTCATTAGCCTATCATAAGCCAAAACATCCTTGCCATTCCTTAGCTTAGTCTTCAATCTTGCATCACTTGGAATGGTTTGCACACCACTAGGGTTTGTTGATGTATGGCTCGGCTCTAGTACATCCATAGCATCCTTGATTGCATCATTCCCCTCTTCCTCGAAAGGATTTGTCCTCAAATCAGAACCTACATCAAAGTCATAAAGGGATAAATCAGCAACATTGAAAGTAGCACTAACACCATACTCACCAGGCAAGTCCAATTTATATGCATTGTCATTAATGCGCTCCAAGACTTGAAATGGACCATCTCCCCTTGGCATAA
>CANYLF011238500.1:0-15645 GCA_948193215.1 Bocquillonia castaneifolia
CAGCTATATCGAAGAAAGGATATGGACAATCAAACCTTAAGAAGGATGATAATAATTCAGGCTTTACGTGGAGTTCAATTAAGCATTTCTTAAACTCTTTGTATCAGTTTTCACGACCTTATACTATAATTGGAACGGTCAGTATGTTTATTTATTTTCTTTTGTAGCCCCATGCATCTTAAGTAATTTATATATATTCATTAATCTTAATTAATTAATTTGTTATGATCAGATTGTACAAGTAATATCAGTATCATTTCTTCCGGTAGAATCGATCAACGATCTATCTCTAACATTCATCTTGGGACTACTCAAGGTATACATTAGTGATAGTAATCACAACAGAATTGTTTTATTTTAATATAATTCATCTAATAATTTCTCAGAGATATATTTATTTTATTAATCAACTCAGGTACTGGTGCCAACAGTATTAGCTAATGCTTACGTGGCAGGATTGAATCAACTATACGATGTGGAACTAGACAAGGCAATGCAATCTTTAGCTTCTTAGTTCTTATTAATATGATGCATATATGGTCACAAAATAAACCATCTATACCACATTAACTAATTAATTAGATGCTAAGTGTTCTAATGTCTGAATGTTATATCAGGTAAACAAACCTTTTCTTCCACTTGCTTCTGGCGACCTATCAATGGAAGCTGGTATTATAATTGTTTCTACAACTTTATTCACGGTAAGTAGGCTACTAGTTAAGTATTAGTTTACAGTTATCTATATATACAACTGAATTTTAAGTTCAAGCATATTCTAATCTTTAGAATGTTTGAGATTAATTCATTATTTTTTTTCAAATTATTCTAAATTTATTCAATTATGTATTTTAGTTAACATGGTAGTATATCATATTGGCAAAGGTGCACCATATAAATGTAACATAAAATGTCACACGTTTACACATACTTGAATATATTTAAAACAGTTTGAAAACATGATAAACTAAACTGAAATATTTTTAAAATTATTATATTTTTGAAATTTTAATTAAAGCTTAGGATAATATGGTACCATATCCCTACATTCTAACTCTTCTTAATTTTATTTCTTATCATTAGTCTATTGGTATGGGAGTTGTGTTTCAATCTCCACCAATTCTTGCTTCTGTCCTTGTAAGTTCTTTGCTTGGAACTGCATATTCCGTAGATGTAAGTATAATTATTCTTATATATATTTCATATACATATATATTTATGAGACTTAGATTGATATATATATATATATATATATATATATATATATATATATATATATATATATATATATATATATGCTGTGCTAATAAATATATATAGTTTATAAACTAAAATGCGTCACCGTGTGAGCTGTAGCTGCCCTATCTCAGATGGAAGAAGAGCCCTTTTCTTACCGCAATATCTATCTTAATTGTGAGGGCATTTGTTTTTCCATTCTCTACCTTCACACACATTCAGGTAATAATCTCATCAGATTTGTATTTATATGTTTTTAGTTTGGAAAAGAATTCGAATCTGGAACTCCTGGCCTATATAATATAATTAGGTGATGGATCGAGTCCTGATCCGTCTTGCTCTGGTTAGGGTCCACCGGTCTGGAATATCTCTGCACAAGTAAAAATAAAACTCAGAGGTGGGAAGATATTCCAAACCGGCAGATCCTAGCAGGAGCAGGATGGATCAGCACTCGATCGATCCATCAGTAGGGATGTTTTATTGACTTGCAAAATAATATATATATATATATATAAATGCAGAAATATGTTCTGGGTAGACTAATGACTATTCCCGTATCGTTGATATTTACAATTGCTATCATGTGCTTCCTCGCTATTGCCATTGCAGTAATCAAGGTTATACAATCAAATTAACTTAACCTACTACTTAATTATTAAGTGTCAATTCTGTGATAGTACTTTCTTAATTAATCTTTTATCTTTTTTTGTAATTCCAACAGGACATACCTGATGCCGATGGGGATGAAGATTTCGGGATTCAAACATTTACTGTCAGGATTGGAAGGGAAAGAGTAAGTGAACCAAAAATAATATTACTAGACACTGTAATGCAGAAAATTTATCTATATAGATTAATAGATAATGTGTCTGTGACAAGTGAAATCCAGTGATGGACACAGAAATTTTATTTAGAGGGTCCAATTATAAAAACATAATTTAAAAGAAACACATCATTTATAAAATTAAATTTTATATTTGTTACAACAATTTTGTAAACATTCATAAATTAATATAGTCATAATATTCGATATTCTTATTTTATTCTTCATTTTTCAAAATGTTTGAATTCATGATAAATATTTGTTAATATCTCACTTTTAAGTAAGTTATTAAATGATTATTTAAAAATTTATCTAACATTTGATTATATATCACAAATTTTGAACAATATTTATTTAAAAAAAACTTTTTCTAATGTTATTGTAATAATTGTAAAATCAATCATAACTTAATTGATGATAAAACAATTGAGCTTAATTGTCAAAATTGATAAAAAAAAATGGAAGAAAAAAGTATAATTAGTTTAGAGAAATTCAAGCTATAATTATGTCCTTAATTGTCAAAATATTTTCAAATGAGGAGGTTTTTAACAAGTTGCAAAATTTCAGGGGGCCCAATTAGGGGAGAGCAAAACCTGAACCAACCCAACAACCCAAACCGATCCGAACCATTTAAACTGAAACCGACATTGCCTAACAGCACTATGGGTCGGCTTCGGTTCCTGAGTGGGGGAAACCGAAACCATATATATATATAGATAGATATATTACGTAGAATATTACTAGATATCTTTCCTTGGTCTACTGGTAAATTGAGTCCTTATAATAAGTGATCTTCATAATCCATGCAAGTGATTCTGCTGAATCATGCTTACTAAACAAAAGAAGGATAAAACAATATAGTAAATCTTTGAAATGATTTTATTTTAATTTTGTTAATGCAAGGTCTTTTGGCTGTGCGTGAAGATGCTATTATTGGCATATGGTAGTGCCGTGATGGTTGGAGCTTCTTCTCCTTTCTTACCAAGCGAGATTATTACAGTATGTTTTTGGCTTCATATAATCAGTCATGCAGTTATAATAGTCTTAACTCTTATGTTGTTAAGGTTCTAAATTTTATTTTTTTAATTTTTGCATTAATTCAGATTGTAGGCCACAGCATGCTGGCTTTGATTTTATGGAGTAAAGCAAAAACTATTGATCTCACCAACAATAAGTCTACCCTTTCTTTTTACATGTTCATTTGGAAGGCAAGTATATACATATATTATTTTATATCTCCATACATAAATAATTAAAATTCAAATGTTTAAGCAATTATATGTATATAATACAATTTCCTTTTTTCTTTTTACAGTTATTCTATGTTGAATATTTCCTCATCCCCTTTGTCCGCTGATCGATCAAAGTATTCAAGGATCGCACTCCAAGTTGAATATTTGCTCCGACTATGTTCTGTTGCTATCACATGATCGTTGACAAGATCATAACTTAAATTCAGCAAACATAAATATAAATATTTTTTTCTTTAAAGATATGCTTTATAGCTTTTTTTAAGTATTTCTCTTTAATCTAATTATGTAATGTGGTCTCTGTGTGTGTGTGGTGAAAAGGAAAAATGATACCTTATTGGGATGTTAACAATTATTGAAATGATAAACATGCTTTAATAAACATGTAAAATTTTCTAATTTAATGGATTGAAAATTTCAATCAATCATTAAATACATTTTGACACATGTCAAAAAATATATGATGAGTCTATAATTCTATGCGAGATGGATATAGTTCATCTAATAATCTCTCCACTAGAAGACTTTAGATCCATGGTGGATTGGTAATTTTTGACTTGTCAATTGACGATCTCCAAATCCAAAAGGTCTTGATGAACAGTGATGATACCAGAAAGTTAATCACATTCATTCGCTCAATCTTTATAAAATGACGGTCTTTTAGTTTTGAATATCTCATGGACAGTAATTTATTGCATTAATTATTTAAATACACTATTATTAATTATAATAATGTATTGTTTCCAAAAGTATAGCCTAGTGGTTAAGATATCCTAGTCATTCACCCGCTCGTTACGCGGAACTCTTATTACAATTATTTTTATATCTTTCATTTCTTAATGAAGTATTTTTTCAAATTTTATTTTTTATAAAAATAATTATAACTAACTCGTGCTATAAAATCATAGCATGTTATGATTTTACTTTTTATATAATTATTATAGAAACACGATTATAAATCAATTATTAATTTATAAATTCTAAATTTGTTTGTAATAATTTTGTATATATTTATAAAAGAATTTGATTTTAAAAAGTTAAAATTATTCTGTTAAGTGATATTTCAAATAAAAAAACATAACAGATGCATAACAGTTGATGAACAGATTAATCAAACAAAAACTTATTGAAACTTTAGTAAGTGATAATATGGAACCTTGAAACAATAACAATTAAGGATGTAAAGTATAAGTTGTTTATAAAAGGAAAATACATGTAAAAAAAAGATAGAGTACCTTGAAATAAAAAATAGTCAATGCCGCATAAATCAATACTTTCAATTGCTTGGATTCATAAAATAAATTATTTGGTGTGCTATCATAAAAAAATATTAATGCATTGAAAAGAATTGAATTCTATTTCAGATATTAATTTTGAAAAATTAATATGAAAGACAATAACCGAGTATATATCAAGATTTATGAATCAAAATAAGCCATCACTAATTAAATACAAACTAACAATCACAATTTTTTCTATAGGTGTTTGTTTTAAAAAAACGCCTGATGAAAAAAAATATCACCAATAGACAATTTGCTAATAGGAAAGGCTAAAATAATTACACATCCATCTTTTTAAAACTGGCTGAATTATGAACTAAAAACACAAAATTATACAACCAATAGTTTACCTGCTTTTGATTAATATCGACCTATATACCTATAAAATAGCAAAGTCTCAAATTGTATTCCCTTTCATAACAAACAAGTTAAAGAAAAGAAATAGTTAATTAATTAAAGACGACATGACAGACATGTACTGGACAATTGAATAGATATTGTTAATCTCCTTTTTGAATATGATAAACTAAAAATATATAGATGGGTAAAAAATCAATATATCTAATGTGAAAAGAAAGAATCAATAATAAATAATTAATAAAAATGAAATAAGAAAAAAACAACATAGAGAATCGTTATTGAATAGTATATTTATCATCTAATAATAATCGACTAAAAAAAAAATTCTATTTTAGTTATACTCAAAGAATAATGAGTAAATTGAGAATTTTACTTTCTAAAGAACTCAATAAAGATAAATGTGTGTAGAAAAATCTTACTGTTTCTAAGCATTCCTCCTTTAAACATTGAGCAATATCTTGAAACCCAACAGAATGTGTATGCCTGATGATATTAACAACAAACTCGATTAAGGTTTAGCGGCCAAGAAGGTTTAAACACAATTAAACATGAACTAATAGAAAACAATGCAAAGACAACCGAATAGGTTTTTACCAATTTCAACGCTAGCTAAGCCTATCCTATACCTTTATATACTTTTAGATCGTATTAGATCTCAAAATAATAAACCAAACAACTTTAGAATTTATAGCAGATTTTTTTTAAAAAAAATTCGATTACAATGATATAAAAATGTACATAAAAATTGGATCTATGTTGAATTTAAGTGAAGTTATCCTAGTTAGAGATAGAGTTTTAGTTTAATAGATGCATAAGTTTAACAAAACTATGATTTAATAGTTTTTTATTTGAAATAGAAGATGTAAAGTCAATTAGATAAGAAATTACTATAATTATAATTTTTTTAATAAATTAATTTAAAATATTATAAATTAAAGCTTTTGACACAATAGCGATTTTACTCATTTGAGAAAAAAATAGACGAGTCAAGTGTCAGATTTTTAACTGAACACTTTCGAGGCTCAGCATTTATATATATATAGATGTATAAAATCTGTAAGTTTTAGATTCAAATCTCCCTTCCCTCTATCAAAAAAAATTATAATAGTAGATTTCAATTTTAATAATAATTTAAAAAAAAACTAATTTAGCAAATAATTAGAGTAATAGTAATATTTCATTTATAAACCAACTTAATGTAACTAAATTATTTTTTTTAAATTTTTGTGTTAATTTGTTGAGAAGTTCCTTTTTAAGACAAAAAGGGTACTGCTTTTATTTAAATGAATTTTACTTATTCTACAGTTCTATAAAATTTGATTTATAATTATATTTTTATCTAGTTTTATTTATTTGCTATCATCTAGTTATTTTTAAAGTAATATTGTTTCTAAAACAATAATTATAGGGTGGCCCTATTTTCAGAGCAACAATTGCTAGGACCAGAGCAATGATTTTGACTTTGACAATATTATCCTTCATTAATTAAGTCAAACTTTTACTTATATATATATTCATTAAAAATGTGTTTCCTTATATGTTACCTATAATAGAACTAACTCAAGATTTTCTTTTTCATTATTATTATTAAATTAAATTAATAAAATTAAAAATAAATTAACTTATGAATACTCAAGATTTTCTTTTTCATTATTATTATTAAATTAAAATAATAAAATTAAAAATAAATTAACTTATGAATAAACTAGCATTATTTGTGCTTAATCAATCAACTCATCTTTAATTTTTGTCTATATGTATGTTGAATTTTGAATGATAAAATATTGTAAAAAAATATTAAAAATAATCCATGGATGCTTAAAATTTTTATTAGCTGGTTTCAAAATCATTTTTAAAATGCAGAATATATTTTTGTTAATTAAATTTTTTATTAAATTAAATTTTATTTTGTATTGTATATTTTGAAAACGAACTTGAAGAATATGAAATGAAAAGCTTAAAACATTTTTAAATGTTTATTGTGTTTTCTATCAGACATAAAACAATGGAGAAGGCATCCAACATAAACTAAAGCAAACTATTGTCTATAGAATACTTATCCATCCCATTCTTAACTAGTTATTGCAATGAAGGATGATTGTTCATTGTTTTAATACCTTTAATTTGTATTAAATATAGCTTTGATCTATTATTTTAATTGAAGCAATAATATAAAAAATGAAATCTTGACTTAGTTTTAATTACCGTTATCACGATAATATATAAGGTAACACATATCTTTAACAAGATTTAAAATGCAATTAATTTAATTAATAAAGGACAATATTGTTAAAGTTATTGTTCTAGTCCTAGCAATTGTTACTCTGAAAATAGGTCCACCCTAATTATAAAGATAAACTTGAAAAAAAATTTCCTTCTCAAATTATGTAAAAATACGCAGTTAAATTTAATGAGATCGATATAACATGAAATTAAAAAATTATAATTTGACACCATTATTTATATTTATAGAATATAGTGGGGTTAAATTCATAAATACATAGAATTTTTAATAATGTACTAAAAAATTTTACTACCATAATAATTTTTTTTTGAGTGGGGTCACCCTCACCCCACCCTATTGAACATGGCATCGCCACACAGTTGATAGAAGACGGACAGTGTGAACTAGCCACCAAAAAAGTGAAACATATTTACATTTTTTTTCATAATTGATTTTTTTGTTGTACATCATATCAATTATGAAAATGTATGATGAAATTTCACTCTTTTTTCATTTTATATTTTTTGTAACAAAATATGGTTAAGTTGTTTTAAAATAAAGTGATAATAGAAAACAGAATACATAGAAATAAATTATTTTCCTGCAAGACAAATGAGTCTTATTTATTGCATTTTTTATACAACCTTATTTATTTTCTTCATTTTCACAAATTGTAATGGGTTAAGATATAATATGTTTAAATTTCATATAACATTTTAATTATTTATAATATTTTTAAGTGTATTTCAGAATAAATAATTATTTCAAGTAATTTTAGAAAATGTGAATGAATAAGAAATTAAATTGCATAATTTTAAATTCTTTGATGCCAAACTATATGCACTGGTAATACTACATTACAATAAATTCTTATAACTATATAAAGGCTCGAATTTGCAGTAAAATAACCTTTTTTTTTCGGATCATTTATCTGAAAATATTATGAATAAGTTTTTTAACAAGTTGTAAAATCATGAACTACGTAAATTTGATTGTGGAGGATTGTTATGAAAAAAGAAAAGGAAAAGAGTGATTCACTGAGATCTATATATGTATATATATACAAAAGCAAGTGGTTAATATAACAAAAATGTCCATGACCCGTTGGCTATAACAGTGATAATTACACATTTTATATTGCAATTTAAATCTCGTTCAACTAAGAAAACTTCATTAATCCATTCCTGTTAAGCTTAGATATCCCAACAATCGCCAACCTTTTGATAAAAAAGATCGATTAATGTCGTTCTCTGAAAGTCTCTTCCTGAAATTTTCAGGTTTGAAAATCAACTATATATGCACAGAAGGAAATTTCAGCTGGGAGCAACATGAACAGGTATGTAGTATGTCCTGAATCCTTTATTTTTTTTTTTTTTTGATAAATAATATGTCCTGAATCCTGATAAAGAATATTCAAGGACCTGATGGTTTGGAGGAATCTATTGATTCCTTTGTGCTCCTAATCACCATATCATAATTGATTGATGCCAGTTGAGACAAGTTCTGATAACAAAGAAACAAGTTGGAAGGTGAATAGTATATTTACTGAGCACTTTCTTGCCATTACAATTATATAATACCATGTTCCAGAGGAAATTGAAAATGTCAGTTGTCCAAAATGATCATAAGAATTAACAATAATTAAAACAACTTGATAAATATATCATGCAAAGATAGACTCATTTTTTAAAACAAGCTATATTATAACATCTAAAGTTTCTTAGTATTTGTGTCATGTCTCACCTTAAATGAAAAGTTGCTAAATGAATACTTCACAGCAAGTGCAGGAGCATTAAAATCTGCCAAGCTGCCGCATTCATCCCCCTGGCGTAATACATAAGAACCATAATTGGCAACTAATGAATCATGATTGTCATTCCATGAAATCAAAGCCATGTTGCAATCAATTGAAAGGCAAATGTGCATGGTGGACGATAGATCTCATCAAAAGGCTACTAAAAATACATACATCCTCATCGTGGGTATTGGTGAAAGATCCAGTGCTACATGTGTCTGTCAAGTCATCGAAGTCACTTCCTCCTTGAAAATGTTCATTCTCTGGATTCCATATATACCGGCTCATAAAATAACTTGTGTCATGAACATCAGCCGCTGGTATGAACGTAGCCTGTGGCCAATAAGAAAAGAGAACATCAAGTGCTCCAAACATGATAGAAAGTACTCTTGAAATCAAGTGAAGTTGTTATAAGATAACCTTTTGCCTAGCCAATGTGTCCCAGTTAATGTCTCTAAAGAAAGCATGTTTTTTCACCTGTGAAAAAAATTTGCTTGCTTAATTTTCAAATCTCTTCTAACTGTAATATCTTATCAAAGATGTTAGTAGTTCACCTCTTTGGCTCCTGCAGCTCCTAGTCGTTGAAGAGGATTTTCAGTTAGCAATCTGCAAAGGGAGCATACAAGTGATTTCAAGTACTATTTAGCTACTTTTTGACATCAATCTGAAAAGATAATTCTGAACTATGTGACCTTGTCTACAATTTAGAAGTTCATACTATATCTAATACATTCACATTTCTTACCTGTCAATCAAATCACATGCTTCAAAGCTCATTTCCTCAGGTACCCTAGGCCAAGGTATGTCTCTATTCATTATATTGTCAAATATTTGCTGCATTAAAAAGGAGCCATCAGTCTAGATAAAAAATGAATGGAATTATGAAATGAAAACAAAAAAAAAAATACTCACTATCAAAAGTTTAACAAACTGCATAAGAGAATTGTTAGATCTTTGGGACATATCAATTGGATTTGTTCATTGCAAACATTTTACTTCACAAAAGAATAAACTTATTGAATATCATAACTTATGGAAGAGTGCATTTTATCGTGCAATTTAATGAATCAAGCTGCAAATGGTCATCGATCACTAAGAAATGAAAAAAGTGACTTTAATTATGTCAGTAGTTTAAAAGCATCGCATAATAAACAAAAGTACAAAAGAACTGAATTTGTCTTTCCTACTGTTTTAAGACATTACAGAGTTGAGGTTATGTAGATGGCCTACCTGTGGAGTTTCTGAATTGAATGGTGGAATACCAACAAGTAGCTCAAAAAAAATAATACCCACAGACCACCAATCAGCAGTTGCGCCTACAAGGAGAAGATTTTTAACAACAAATAAAAACACCAATAGATAAAGTCACTATTTAATTAGTAAAATGGCTTACAAACCATGTCCCATGCCGAGAAGTATCTCAGGTGCCAAATAATCAGGAGTCCCTACAACAGAACGTTTGTGGCGTTGTTCTCTCTTGAATGAGTTTTGATCCTTTTGTTCTTGATCATCAAAGAAACCAGAGCTATTGAATGAGGGACCAGATAAGTCTTCTGTACTATTGATAAGACCAACTCTTGAGAGCCCAAAGTCTGTCAACTGTAATAGAAGGGATTAGAGATTTCCAAAAATTGTTAAGCAATGTCATAGGAGCAAATTCAACATAAAAATATCACTTAGAGAACAATAGCAAATAAGTTCGTCTCTTTGACATCCAGTTGATTAGTATCACTAACAACGTGACAAGTTCCAAACTATATGTATGTTTAAATATAATCTCCACAATTCCTATTCCAAAGAGAAGCTATATTTTTCTCATATGAAAATGAAGTTCTGCAATGTCCATCTATTTTCAAAGTCAATGATGTCCGTATGTAGAAAACCTTGAGGCACGTTAAGCACACAAAAAACAGAGAATGAAATACTTTTCTTTTTATTGTTTTATATACAAATCTTTTATTGTACATTCTTTTTACATTTTATATCGCATCAAATAAAAGAATTAGAACTATAAATTGAAAAATGGTAACCTTAAGGTGACCATCTTGACCAATCAACAAGTTGTCCGGCTTCAAGTCTCTATGAATAACATTTAAGGAATGTAAATACTCCAAAGCAAGAACCTGGGAAGAATAAAAACAACTATTTGTACCCCTAGTGAGAAAATTTTATTGATTTATGAATGAAAAGGCAGATTTAGGGGAAAAGAAAGTATACTCCTTACAACTTCTGCAATATACATGCGGGCCATGTCTTCGTCCAAGCAGCCTAAGTTTCTCAACAATGAGTAAAGATCTCCACCATTTAGATACTCCATGACCAGGTAAAGATTTTCCCTACAAGTGAATGAGTAGAAAAAACGGACCTGGACATCATCATGCCGCGATTAGTATAACAATTCGCCATCCAATGACCTTAAAATTCATATACTTGGTCTAACTACTCACCACAAAAGGATTGCGAACTGATATTAGGATGTTACGCTCTGCTAGGATACTTTCAACAGCATTTTTACGAATCATATCAGCCTTCTTTAAAACCTGTAGAAAAATTTACCATCTTTAGCAGCATCCAATGCTTTAAAATATTAAAAATGCTTACATTTCCATTTTGGCACATATGCAGACAATAAAAACCATAGCTTAAGGTCATTAGACAAGCAATAACTCTAAGGAAACATGTTCAATATTAAATTTATCAAACATGAAAGTAGCTAGTTTTCCGCAATTAAAAAAAAGTGAAATTCATAGAATGTCCAAGTGGTCAATATATAAACGAATGCATGCATATCCATTCTGTTATAGAAGTTGGTCTCTTTCCATCTTTGTTTGTTAAATTACAAATCTAATTATAATAGAATGGTTATTAGGTACTTTAGTACTAGTAGTTTGTGGCAATAAAAAGGTGATTTGTCATAACATTAATCACTATATATTGTTAAACATAAAAAAAATGTTATTTAAATAAGAAAATGTATGAAAGGTATAAAGCTAAAGACATGAAAACCAGTCCATCATTGCATGTTGTATTTGATTGAGGCATTTCTCATTGACACTTAAAAAGGGCATAGATTTCTGACCTTTATAGCAAATAAATCGCCAGTTGCTCTTTTTTTGGCAAGAAATACTCGTCCAAAAGCCCCTCTGCTGATGGGCTTTATTATTTCAAAATCTTCTATAGAAATTCGGTCCTTTGATGGATTCATAGGGCTTGCACGCAAACTCCGAACTATATCATCTTCAAATGAACTCTCATCATCCACCATATGATTTGATGAATCTAATTTATCATCATCTATTTGAGCACAAAGATGCACATATTTCTCCCTGTGAATCGTAAACATATCAACCATTTCTATAAACTATTGATTTAGACTATTTTTACTGATTCCATTTCTAAAACTAATTCGACTAGTTTTTGAGGTTCTTGGTTGGGCAAAAATAATTGAATGTTATAGAAAGGACTTAAAGTGAAAACACTTGAAAAAAACTCAGGCACAAGACTAAAATAATTAGTAAAAATACTGTATATGTGAATGATTTCATCAATCCATTAATATACTTGGATCCCTTTAGTTTGGAACATTAAATGCCCTACTGAGAAGGACCCTCGAAAAGCTTCATATAAAAGATAATGGTATTATAAAAGTAGAGAACTACTTACTGTAACAATTTCTCTATGCGCCTTCCAAAGGTCTCTACAATGAGAGCATCCACCTTTCTGTCTTGGATGGCATATTTTAAGTCTTCCAGGCGGTCAAGCATACATTCCAATGCATTATAGTCACAATCATTAATGTTGGAAACAGAGCGAGCAATATCCAGTAGCTTATTTATCTGGCATGCAATAGCACTATAAGAAACTTAAATCAATGGCTCATAAGAACTAGTAACATACTAATTATAATCATAGACTAGGGAAGCCCTCCACCAACTGAATTTCAGCATGTAAGATATGAAGGTTTCAGCAATACATCAAAGGAACTAATAATATAGGTAAAAAGAAAGTTTTATATCTCAATTATGAACTGTAAAAAAAATATATATTTTTTGAATTGTAGGTCGTGTATAAATTTCATTGGCTCATTGTACACATCTTGAAACACAAATGCATATACATGTATAACATAAATACACACCTGTTGATGATTCTCGAGTTCCATCAGTATCCTTTGTCCAATTAATAGCAATTCAATCTGGTTGGTCCGTGGTGTTAATAATGGTGATTGTGGTGTCAAACTTCCTCCTGGTGAAGATTTTGCATCTGCATCAGGTGACAATGTAGAATTTCCTTCACGTGACATTTCTGGTAAAACATTTATATCTTCCACAAGAAAAGCCTTATTAGCATCAGGCATGAGATCTCTCACGTCTTCAGAACAATGATGAGAAAAACTATTCTGTTTTGGAGCAAACTCATCTAAGTCCTCATGTCCACCTGCCAGTCTTTTAACCTCAAGACTTTGGTTTGAAGTACTACAGGCTTTTGGCGTACTTTTAGGTGTCCATGATTTTAATATCTTATAAAGAGTATCTACAACTCTTTCAAGTCGTTCATTTATAGTTAAGCCTTTCAAGTCACATCTATCAGCAATAGTACATATTAGAGAGTGCTCCTCAACATGGACTATCGGTATTTCAACCTCACATATTCGGCATATCATTGAACTTCCATATGTTATATTATGTTGTTCTCCCCAGAGGCCCCAAGGAGCTTTTCTCATTCCTGATGAAGAAACATGATCTGGAGTTCCAAGAATCTCAGAATTATCGTCTCCAACAATCCTAGAGTCATCTTTATCATGTGGCAGTTCAGATTTATCCTTGGTGGGTGTATCAACAGCCTCGTTTCCTTTCCGGTTCTTCTCAGCAGCAGAAGGAAGTTTCTTCCAAGATGACATCTTATAGCTGCTAGTAGTTGAATCAACACTTTTAGCAGTGCCGACCTCCACAATATGATCTACGGTTTCTTGTTGGATACCTTGACTATCTTGTTGTTCTTGATCATGAGACAACTTTCTTTGTTTCTCATTAATCGCAACCTTCCCGCTCACTAATGGGCCACTAAAATCCTGAGTTGCTACTTCCAAAATTTGTTCAGGATAAACTCCAAGATCACTAAGTTGATGAAGGCCAAGAATGTGATCATCTTCATAGCCACTCTCCTTTTGGAATTGCACGAGCCTAGAGCATCGAGTGAGGATAAATAAAAGGCGTGTATGCGCTTGTTTGGTTATCCCCATTGGTAGCTCTTGACGCTTATCATCTAAATTTTGAACAACAGCCTCGCATTTAACCCAGAATTCTTGAGGTGACATTTTTGAGCAATGTCTAGCTACAACCAACAAATCCTCCAAATTTTCTCTCCATTTAGGGTGAGAATCAGAAGTTTTTTCAAGTATACCCACCAAATCACCAGCAAATATACCCAAGTCAGAATCAACTTCTTCCTTTAACCTGTCAAATTTTGCTCTAATTGCCACCATAACTTCCTAAAAAAAGGAAGACATCAAATAATACATAATCTATAATCAAAAATAAAACATCAGAAATTACAGTTGCACAAATTAATGCACCTCCATATGACCAAAAGCCCTTGATTTCCACACAGGAAAAGGCCTAACTCCTTTAGAATTAAGCTCATGAGAGAAGCTCTTAACTTCAGGTGCTTTCTTTTTTCGACCACTAGTAACACGCAAGATTGCTTGGAAACGCGGAGACTGTAATTCCTTAGAAAATCCGGGACTCTACTCTAACAAAAATAATCAAAATCAAACATCCAGTAGTAGTAGTACACACACATATATAGAGCTACATTGATAATATCAGTACGGCAAAAGAAAATTAATAGTACCTCTAAGTTCAAATTTAAAGGTGACTGGCCTGTAGTATATTTTAATGATTTTGATTGATTCCATCCAATCTTCTTCCCTTTTATTCATCACAATAAAATAAATAAATAAAACATTGTTTAACACATTTACAAAATACAAATATGTATTACTAGAGGTGGCAAATCAATAGGTTTGGATGGGTACGGGTTAGACATAAATGGATGAGTTCAAATATTACTCATTTATAATCTATTTAGATTTTGATTAATGAATACCCATAACCATCTAACCCTCGTTAATTCTTACTCATCCATACCCACCCATTTAACTCTCCCTTATATTTTTATTTATTATAATCATTGATATGAAAGCTTTGTATGCTTTTTTTAGACATCTATTTAATTTGCCTATCATTATTTCTAACAATTTTGACAATTGTATTTGTTTGATAACCAATCTTTAACCGATAAAATCATATTTCATCCTTATTTTTTTCTGAAGGTATGTTTCAGCCTATTTAATTAACTGTTGGTTATATATCAACACAAATCAACGATTCAATCACATAGATTAAATTTGAAAGTGTTCTTTGCAATTGTCAATAAAGTCTATCATAAAACACTATTAATAGCTTTGGTTTTTGAATGAGTCTGGTTATATGAACACTAATAATTTTTCTCAACTTCTGTATACAATATAAGAGAGGGCATAAATAAGAATACCATACTTAACTAATAAAAAAATACTCCATGGTTTCGCTGTTCTTTAACTTTTAAATATATTTTATTACAATTTTTTTATTCAAATTGAATATCATTTTTATTAATACTATTAAAAATATTTTTTA
>CANYLF011238683.1:0-13134 GCA_948193215.1 Bocquillonia castaneifolia
TATTATATCTAACAATACGTGTATAGTCGTAGTTTTTTTTTTTTTAACTAATGTATATAGTCGTAGTTTAATTAGTTAGATTAAACTATCGAATCTTTTCATATTCAATGAGGAACTACGTCTGTTAATTATCGCAACGGCAAGAATTAAAGTCGGCTGAATATATAATTGTTTTTTTTGTTTCAAAAAAGATAATTTACACAGAAAGACATTAGACAATATATGCTAATGCAAATAATATTATCATCTCAAACGTTCGAATAATACTCTGTGTATATGCGTAGGAAAATTGAGAGATCACTATAGTAAATATCTTGTGGTACCTATGCATGTGTATAGTTTGCAGTTCTCAGATTATCATTTAATGGAGGATAAAATTAAAAAAATATTAAAATAAGAGATTGTTGTTAGCTAGAGGAAAGATATAAAAGTGGGGGGTGGGGGGGAGTGAAACAATGTCTAAATGACTCGAACAAAATTCAATAATTGCTTTTTTTATTATGTTCATTAAAATTAAATATGGAGACATAATTGTCACCACCAAACTATAATTCAGGCCCTTTATTGATGTCTCAGAAGGGGATCGAGTGCCTCCTTCACACACACGTGAATGGAAATTTAATTTTGGGAATTAATTAACAATATAACATTGTTTTTATTGAGAAAAATCCAAATTTTACTTGCTTTTTAGTCGATTCTGACGATATCAATAATTTTTTGATAATTAAGTAGCAACATGTTGGTCGGTGTTAGGGTTGTAATCGAATAGGACCAAGTTGAGTTCTGAGATGTTCAAGTTCGATTCATTTACTAAACGAACCAAACTCAAGTTTAAATTTCAAGCTTATTTAGTAAACGAGCCGAGAATAACCGTGTTCATGTAATATTCACGAGCCTAATCGAGCTTTTATCAAGCTTGATTTTTATTTTATAAAGGGAAAAGAGTCAAATATGACCCTAAAGTTTAACCAAAAGAGCATAGATGACCTTAAAGATTTTTTGTCTCAAATATACCCTTAATGTTTGTTCCAAAGTTCAAATATGACCCTTAACTTTTCAAAATCCAGAATTTCAATTATAAGTTATTTCTTTTAATCCATAAACTTTTGATATATGTTCAATCAAGTCAAATTAAAAAATATAAAATATTTTATTAATATTTTACCAATAAAAAAGACAAAATAATTATATTCATATTTTAGAGTTAATATAAATACTCATATTTTATTTTATTATTTTTAACACTTTATATTCTAGCACTTTATTATTTTTGAATATTGTATTACTATTTATTCTAATATATATACTTTTATTTTAATATTTTTAAATTTTCATATAAAATATTTTATTAATAATGTGATAATTTTGACCATATTTACACATTTTCCTTAATGTTCATTAGACCAAATATTAGGATCATATTTCCACATTTTTGCCAAATAATATAAATTATTTTAATTATATATTAAAAATAGTGAAAATATAAATTTTATCAATGATATAAAATATTTAATTTTTTAAAAATTCATATTTGTTTAAAAAATGAATTTTTTTATCTTAATCCTAATTTAAAACTTCACTACTTATAAAGTTTTTTTCATCTTGTAAATTTAAATAAAAATAATATAATATTTTTATTTTATTTGACTAATTTTAAGTTGATACATTTATCAAACTGGAAAAAAAGAGTAACTAAAAAAATCAATAGAAGAATTTTATGCGTGGATTTTTTTAATGTAGTCCTATCAAAAAATAATGTTAATTTTATATGAAATGTTCTCAAATCTAGAAAGAGAAAAATATTTGAATATATTATTTAAAAAATAAAATGGAATAAAATTTTATACATGTAAATTAGTATGATTATTATGGATATAAATATCAATTTATAGGTAGTTAAAAAAAGAATATAAAGTGTTAAAAATAATAAATAAAATAGAAGTATTTATATTAACTTTATAAAATATGAATAAAATTATTTTATGTCATTTGTATTGGCAAAATATTAATAAAATATTTTCTATTTTTAAATTTGACTTGATTAAAAATATATTAAAAGTTTAGGGACTAGAAGAAATGACTGATAATTGAAATTTTGGATTTTAAAAAGCTTAGGGTCATATTTGAACTTTTAAATAAACATTAGGGATATATTTGAGACAAAAAAATCTTTAAGGTCATATATGCTCTTTTGGTTAAACTTTAGAGTAATATTTGACCATTTTCCCTTTTATAAATATTAATTTAAAATATTTTTATTATAAAAATTATTGAAGTGCCCAAGAGGGGGGTGAATTGGTGCGGAATTAAAAAATAAAAATTGCTTTGGAGAATAAACAGAATTTTATAGTGGTTCGGTCCAACTCTTGACCTACGTCCACTTCTCCTAAATACACAGTTTGGGGTTCCACTACCACAAATGGATTATAAGGAGATTTAACAGGTAATCTCCAACTTTTACAATGAAGCTTTCATAGACTATCTTCAACCTTTACAATGTGAGATTCCACAGGCTATCTTACGACCTTTACAATGAAGATTTAACAGGCTATCTTCAATCTTTCCAAAGAGAATTTCAAAGGCTCTCTCCAAACCTAGAGTTTAACAAGGCTCACCCCAAGCCTAGTGTTTACAAGGCTAACACTAAACCTACCCAAGTGTTTCCCAATCCTCACAAAGATTGACACTTGTACAAGGTAGAAAGACCACTCAACCCAAGCAACAAATGCTCTAGAACTCTAACTACCCACACACAATAAATTCACAAATGAATTTATTTACAAAGAAATTTAGAAAAATTAATTGCAAGAGTTTGGCTATCTAAGAATGTGTGTTATATATTTAACACAATTAAAAGGGGTATTTATAGCCTTAAACCCCAAATCTAGCTGTTGGAGATAGTTTAAAAAAGGTTTCCAATGGATAGTTGACTTTTTGAATTTTTCAGGATTACCGTTGAATCACGGGCTCGAAATCCTCCTCACGACGGTGAAATTTGAAAAGTTGTTGAACGGTAACTTTGTCTCAGGATCCAATGACGCTCGCGGGGGCGAACTCAGATTCACAGTCGCAACCAACCTGCGTAGATAAGGCTATGGCTACTGATCCTTTAGTCACCATTTTGTGTGGGTGAAATTATTCTTCACGGGAGCGATAAACCTTCGTAGATAAGGCTGTGCTTTCTAGAACTTTTTATCAAATCATTGCGTGGGCGATTTTCATTTCGCGGACGTGACAAACTTGTGTAGATAAGGCTGTGCTTTCTGATCCTTATATTGCTCAGTCGCGGGGGCGATATACCATATCGCAGTCGCAATGTGTGTAAGATCATAAGGGCGATCTTCCTTTCACGTGCACACTTAGAAACAGAAGATTCAGCACTTTCCAGAGCACTTTGTCGTGACCATGATTCCAAAATCGCGGGGGCGAATGTGTTCTAAAAAGAAACATAAGTTTTAGAACTATATGGAGCACTTTGTCGTGGCCAGGATTTCCAACCTCGCGAGGGCGAATGTTTATCGCGGGAGCGATTCTATGGTTGCGGGCGTGATTTATGGGTCTGAAACATTTTCATTGTGTCAACTTGATTTTAATCAATCCTACACACTTGGAAACTTTGTTAAACAAATAATTAAGGTTGTTAAGCTCAAAATAAGATATATTGAAGATGCTTAGGTCAACACACACACACACACACACACATGCATAATTGAGGTCTAAGGCCCATCCTCTATTTTTATATAATAATAAAAATAATAATAATCTAGTCTTATAAGATTAAAGTTGATGCAAAAACAATGTACAATCTACAGTGTTTGTAAAACTTTTGCCAACACTATAGTGTTTCATTACAAAACGGTGGCGTTCTAACACAGCATGTATTAAATTGTTGCTTATTTTTTCCATAATGTGTTGAAAAGTATGGGAAACGGCATCGTTCTGTTCATAAGAGGACCACAGGTGTCATTTGTAGTGCATGCGTGGGTCATCGGAGAGTAGAAAATGGAGATAACTGCCTCAATTGTTGGAGACATGTGGGCCCATGAAACACGTGGCAATGACCCTTCAGTAAATTGTTTGGCTAAGCACTAAAAAATGACAATGTTCCATTGCTTAAGGAGTAGCTTGCTTAATGTATCCACAGCAGCCAAAACGATGACGTTCTCCTCCTCAAGGGTCCAAGCTTTGGGTCTTCTTCTCCCCAGGGGTGGGAAGCTTATCTGTTATGTGGCCATGTCTTCTCCCTCTACCACCCAGCCTCCTCACCTTGATACATGTAGGAGTAGAATTATTAATTGCAATTCTAATTGAGGATAAACTAATTGGCAATCAAATGAATTTATGAACTAACTAATTGTGCAGTGATTTAACATAGAGAAGGACAAAATGAACTCCATCCATTCTGACACATGTGGTATAGAGTCATTAATTGCAAATAGAATTGAACAGTGGTACTTAAATGAACTGAATAACCAATTAATTGATTGACAGGTTAGAACCAAACAGATAAGTATTAAATATTGAACCATAAATGAAAGAATGGAATAATAATTTGATCTCTCTGAGGTTTATAAATGTAGTATGGCCTCAGTACCTGCTGTGCTAACTAATTTGAGGAAGAAAAAATTCTGAAGAAAAAATTCTGATGAAACAGATGCTACTTAATTTGTTGACAAAAAACAGTTTACATGCTTTTTGGGTTCAAACCAAGTGTATTATGCATTTGAATCAGTATATATGAAAATATCAGTTGAGTTGTGCAGTGAAGGCAATTTTATTTACATATTTTAACAAGTGCTTTTAAATGGAAGTAGTTTTGAGTGTACAAGGAATTTTTAATTAGAAAATATTTTGTGTGTGTGCTGTAATCATCATTGGCCACAATGCAATGAAAACAGAATGGTAACTAAATTAGAATTTAAGCAAAACAAAAAGGAAAAGACATGTGCTCATTTGGAAAAAGGTTATAAAGTAATATGGTCATCATAGTTAGAATGCAAGTAAAAAAATAATTAGATATGCAAATGTATCATAGGACACTTGTCATTGAGGATATGGAGAAGATAATACAATAGTTAAAAGGAATAAACCATGATTAATAGTGACCAGAAGCTGCTGATATTCATGAACATACATGTGCGGATACAAAAATTTTGGGATATTATTGTGCTTCAGTTGCATTTTAGAATAACTTCCAATGCAGTTAGGAAATCCATTTAGGAGTCCATTGTGTGATATGACAGGTGACAGATAAGGGGAAATAAAGAGATACAACTGTGGTGAAAAAATTGTATGTGAATGATTAGTTTAGGCCATAAGATTGTGATATTTTCATAATGCATGCTTAAAAGTAAAATGACAGACAATAGTATTAGCAAGAATACTTGGCCAGCTACATATTCAGATTAAAATATAGCAGGAAATTATCTTCGGCAATGTTAAAAAACCACAGTTAACTATCTCTAATTACTATGGTTACCCTTGGTCATTAAGGCTTTTTCTTCCTATAAATAGACCTTATAACTAATGAGTTAAGCAACAACCTATCTAATCTATATAGGTTTTGCTCTCTCTTCTTCTATTTGGTTTTTATTTTTTATTTTTAATTAATTATTTTTAATTTTTAATTTTAATTCAATTTCAGTTTCAATTTATTTCCATCTTTTAAGTTCAGAGTCCTTAATTCTAATGTTAATTTTAATTTCAGCTTTAGTTAAGTTCTTAATTTGTTTAGATCACTTGTTATCTTCCATTTTTATTTCTTTCAGCAGTGTACCAACTCTTCAGTAGGTTCTGGTTGGAGATTTTAAGGTATTGTTTATTTACTTGCATGTAAAGTCACTAAGCTAAGTGCAGACCTATGGCTTATGAGTGATTGTGTGTGTGTTTGCAGTGGATCAGTTTAGCCAAGACAGAAAATAATTATAAATTAATTGTTAAATTTATTGTGTTTTTGAGCTGGAATTTTTCTTTGTTTGATGGCTAAGCCAAGCACAACAATCATACAGATCCACTATTCAATTGGTCCAATGCATGTCACAATTGCTTAGAATTTGTAGTTAAGTTACATGTTTATTTACATATTTTTTCGTTAAAACTTATTAAATTTTAATAAAAAAAAAGATCATTGATAATCTTTAAATCCATAATTAAAATTGCTAAAATATTTTTTAAAATTCTACTGGATATATTAGGCATGTATCTTAGGAAATAATGAGCTATAATCTTTAGATCCAGGGTTAAAATTGCTAAAATATTTTTAAAATTTTTACTGGAGAAATTAGTCATGTAGCTCAAGAAATAGTGTGTTAAAATCAAATAATTTTTTTAAAAGTTCAGAAAAAAAAACCCTAGATCATACAGAGCTATAACTGATCTTTTAAATTTGGGCGAAAAACAGACATGCAAAATGACAAATACTAACCATCAACAAATAAGATTTACTAGGCATGTAGCTCAGGCAACAGTAAGCTAAAATCAAATGTTTTTTCCTTAAAATTAAAAAAAAAACCCTAGATCATACAGTGCTATGATTGATCTTTTAAATTTGGGGGAAAATCGGACATGCAATGTGAGAAATGCCAAGCCATCAACAAGTAAGATTAACTGGTTTAAGGAAAAAAAAATGGAACTATGAACAAGAAACTTACCGTTTACTAGTGAGATCTTCATGGAGAGATATTCTGATTCGGCTACTGGTTCTCCATGGAGAGGTCTTTGTGGTTTTGAGTGAGGATCACCAGTTACTCTGATTATCGAGGAAACGCTGTCGTTTATGCCTTTCTTTGTTTCTGGAAACCATTGCCTCGCTGTATGGATTGGCTGGTTAGAATCATTTTCTACGTTTTGACGTTTTTGGGAGCTTCGATTTCTTCTCTCCTTTTTAAAGTGATAAATCTGTTCGTTAACATCGAGGGTTGATAAGTTCAATTCGTTTTCATGGCGAACCAATTGTTGTTCTCTTGACAGCATGAAGCTTTGATTTTCTGTTGGCTTGCATCTACCTCTTGCAATGGAGAAGCTGATTTCTCTTCTTTCTTGGCCAGCGGCTATTCCAAACCATGAAAATTGGGGTTTTTTTTTTCTCGAAGAGGGTTTCCATTAGGTTCAGATGAGTTGATCGATGGAAAACCCTAGGACTTAGTTAAGCTGCCACTTATTCACAAGTTAAACGACGTCATTTTGATTTGTGTTGTGCGGGCTTTTGCTTGATGAGCTGGTGTTAATAGCCCATTCAGGCCACTGAATTTAAATGTAAATGGGCTAATACAAAATGAGGCCCAATGATTCGAAAATTATTTTTTCTATTCCCGTTTCTTATTTAATAAAGAGCTCACCCGATTTTTAAATTAAATTTACTGTTATTGATTGATCTGGTCAATTTTAGAAATAATTTTGTAATTTGTAATTTTCTAACTTTGTAATTTGTAATTTTGTAATTTTATTTCTTTATCTTTTTATATTTTAGATTTATACTATATAATTTAATTTGATTTTACTTCACCTTTAATTTTTTTGCAGTTTTGATAAAAAAAATCTCAACTTTAAGAGCATTGTGTGTTGGGATTAGTATTTTATTTGTGTGAAAATTTTTAAATGTTGGTGGCCTCAGGAGATGCTGGTGTTGCTGCCTGAAAAATAAATGGTTTAAAAAACATTGACAGCAACTTCTTTGGGTCATAGAAGCTTTTTCATGCAGTAAACTTTGATTTTTAATGTGCTCTTACGCAAACATAAGTGACTTATTGTGGAAAGAAGGAAATATATGCATCTTATTTAAAACATTTTACTGAAATGTAATCTGCTTTTGAGTAACAATACATGAATATATGAATGAGTTTGTGCAGGTAAAAAGTAAGTGGTATGAAAATATGTGGTTTTCTGTGGAAATGATATGATGGTGTCAAAACAGCGTTGGAGTATGAAAACCAACCTTTATGTCTCAACAGTATTTTTTTTTTGAAAACTCAATCATCATTGGCCAAAAAAGTAAAACAAGTGGTTTTTGTTCCAGTTTGTATTCAGAATATCTTAATTTAATTTAAGTAATAATTTAATTTTAATTTATTGATGCACCTGTTATTATTATATAGTGAAAAATCTACTAAATGTTAATATATATATAGAGAAAAATAAATTTTATTTGTGAAAATTGTACTCCTGAAGCAACGCGAGGGCCCTTTCTAGTAATAATAATAAAGATGATGATAACGTTATTGATGATGATGTTGATGATTATGTATAATAATAATAATAATAATAATAATAATTAATAATAATCAAGATGATAATGATGTTTATGGTTAATTACTATATTAACCTTTAGATATTTTGTAAAATTTACAACTTAATCTTTATAGAAAATTTTCTTACAATTACATCTGGACCAAATTGTAAGAATTTTCTTTTGAATAATATTTTTAAATCCTTCAAAATATTTTTATTACATATTTTTTAAGGGTGTTACATTTTGACGTGACGCTTTGCACTTTGTCTAAAATAATCTATGATAAATTTAGTTTTCATTATATGTGATATAAACTTCATATTGTATATATAACAATAAATCAATAGTCAGTATAAAGTTGCAGTAAAGTATACTTCTTCTTTTTTAGGAAAACCAAAATGAGTCATTTATTCTAATAAGAAAGGAAAAAGAACAATCAGGGAGATAGCCTGATACACACAATACAAAGTTTGAATTCTCTCTATGTATCTATACATTATATATGCTATGAACTTTCTTATCTTTATATTTACAAGAAATAATCAAACAAATAGCTTTCAAAGTAGCAGAAAAATTAGGAGCTAGGGACAAGGCAGAATATTTTGTAATTTTTGAACTTCCAGATATAGTAAACAAGAAAAGTAACAACCAGCCTTCTGAAATTTGCTAACTTGCCTTTTCTAGTAACTCGAGTTTGAAACTAGTGAACCAGTCTACGCCGAGTCTTAACTCTTTCAAGTAGGCAACCAACATTAGCCAATTTTCTCCGCATATTGGCATTTAACACATTCAAATAAACAATGGCTAATAGTTTTTGTATGACTATTACAGAATAAACAAAGATCATCATTTGCACAATTTCAGGCATACAACTTATTTCTGGTTTTCAGCTTACCTCTCAAGGCCAACCATAATATGAAACTGCATCTAGGAACTGTATCCTTATGCCACACAAGACTAATCCAACTAACTGCAGTTATAGGAGATATCATACGTACAATCCCAAGCCTTAATAATTAAAAACTTAGGCTTACTATTCCAAGTAATTCTATCATTAGAGTCGGATAATTGAAAAGATGTATCTGTACTCCAAGCTGCCCTTTGACTTGGATTTTGGAAGACAATAGTAGTTTTATCTCCATCGATCTAAAATTTTACTATTTCTTCCAACCTTTGAATTGGCTATATTAATTTCTAGGAATCTATCAATCAGAGTTGTTCTAGCTGGCCAAGGGTCAAACTGGAAGGAAAAGGATTTGTCATTGCTTAGGTTATATTTGAAAAAACCTTTGACTTCATTCCTAATCTTTAGAAGGCCTCTCCATATCCAAGAAGAAGAAGCATTTGGCTTCATTTGCCATAAACTTTTACCTTTTAATTTATTGGAATGAATCCACTGACATTGGAGGGTATTTGATCCCTGGAGCAGTTTCCAAATTAGTTTACAAGTTGCAGCTCTATTCCATAAGCTCACAAGTTTGATGTTAAGTCCTCCTTCAGCTTTAGGTCTGCAAATGTCATGCCAGACAACTTAGCTTTTGGAAAATTCAGTGGCAGTTCCTGACTACTGTAGATTTTCTCAATTGTTACTGCAACTCTTCTAGATAAAATAACCACAGTTGCCTAATAGGTGTACAGACTAAGTAAAACTGTCAGAAGCAGTTGCAATCTTCATGCATATGATAATTGCTCGTTATTCTATTGGCTAATCTTCTTGGAGACCTTCCCAATAAGACTCTGTCAATCTTTTGAAGTGACTCTTTCTGTAATTAAAAGGATTTCGAAGTATCTAACTGGCAAACTTCGTTCCTAAAACTTAGTTAGACTTAAAATTCTATCTTTCATATTTATTGTAACTCAAGAGCAAAAAATTTGACTCTTAGCACTATTGAGTATTGACTGATAAAACCTTAAACCGATTTAAAATGATTAAGAATGACAAATATTTGTTTCAAATAATTGATGTCCCCTCTATTGAAAACTAACAAATCGACCGCAATAATTAGGTGGTTAAGAGCTAATTTCCTGTAGCCTAGAGGGAAGTGGAATGTGTTATCAATCATACCCCTAATGTAGTGAGTAAGATATCCCATTCAAAGAACAAATATGAGAGGAGACATAAGGTCTCCTTGTCTTAACCCCTTTTTAGCTTGGAATACTTTGCCCTCGATTCCTTTCTAATCAACAAAATATGAGGTTGTACATATTACTCTTTTATCTATTGATGTTTTAGCAAGTGTTTATTATTTTATTTAATTGGAAAAGTGCATATTATTCTGTGAGGAATGGATTATTATTTTTCTAGAAAGTAAACTATCTAAAGAAAAAAATTACGGAATTCTTAATTTATTTATTTATGTTAATATTATTTGGTATTTTTATTTAAAATTATGTTGTGTTGACTATTTTAATTCACAAAAAATATGATAACCTAAGTAACCAAAAAAAGATTTATAAAAAAAAAAGTAACCAAAAAAAGAAATACATTAATTTGGATTATTGTTCTGAATGTACCCTGGATTAGGGGTGGGCGTGGTTTAGTTCGGTTCAATTTGATTTGAATCAACCAAAACCAATTAGTTTTTAGTTCTAGAAATATGAAACCAAACCAAATCAAATAAGGGTGTAGTAAAAAAAAAAAAAACCAAGTTAAATGGTTTGCTTATCTTGATTTGGTTTGATCGGTTTTAATTTTTATAAATATTTATTAATCTTTATATATTTTTATACATTTTTTATGTTTTACATATATTAATATACTTCTATATACATTTATCATGTTCATATATACATTTATTAAAAATAATTAAAGATATATAGAAATATAAATATCAAAATATTAAAAAAAATTTCAATTTGATTCTTTTTTAAATATATAAAACCAAATCAAAATCAAAAATCAAAACTTTCATTATTTAAAATTAAACAAAACCAATTTAAATAAAATCCCTTTCAACTTAGTTAAATTAATCGATTTGATTCGGTTTGGTCGGTTTTTGCTCATAATTACTCTTTTTTTTTAGTGCAGCTCGTACCTACCTTGGATTGTTAAGGTGTATATAAGTTGAGACTCCAATTTTTTTACAAAAGAAATAAAAACACCCTTTACTCATATATTAGAGAGCGCTTCAACCCTTCAATTATTTTTGTTATCAAATCAACTCCTGGCATTTTCAAAAGTGGAACAAAAAACCCCTTCCACCGACTTTGTTTATTTGCTTCATTAACCTTGTAGAGGTTGCATGTTAGAAAAGAGGTAGAAGTATTATAAGTAACGTTAGAAACAGGTAGAATTATAATAAGTAGTCTTGTGATCAAACTCTTAAAAGTTGCAGAGTTATAATTCAAATTGAAAATTTAGTAATTAATTACAAACATTATGTGGTCCTAATTACTACTACTATAAAAATAACATTTTTTTATTCCTTTTCGTTATATCAACGATGACAACAAGTAGAGAAAATAAATGAATAAATAATAAAACAACTCACGCACCACCATGGGCAGGCAGAATGACACCATTCCAACACCATCGGAGCAAAACCAGGGTTTTGAACTTCGTTAAAACCAACCTAAAATCTGACCAATTCTTATCTCTTCCGTTTCAACAGCCTTAACTTCCTCTTCGTTACTCTTTACTCTTTGTCCATTGTTGCCATAGAAAACCTCTTCAATACCATCACCGCTTCTATTCAATCTTTTTCTCACCAAGCTTGTCGCGAGTTCTCTGCCAAACACGACCTTGGAGTTCGAGCCATCAGAATAGAAGTCGAGGACGCTGAAACTGCTTTCCAAACAAGCGTATCGCACGGAGATAAGCCCTCATCCCCACCTATTCACCTCGACAATCATGTCGTCATCTCTGAAATTAGTTGTGCGACAGTTTCATATGTGAAATTAGAGCAACCTGATTGACAATGATGAGAAGGCGATGATTATAGGGTGGATAATTCTCGGGTTTGAGTTACGTGTTTGGGTAGCCCACCACCCTATCTCTTCTTTTCTTCTGTTCTCACACCCATTGTATCGTTCCTGAGCTCAATTAGCCGACAAAACTCACACTTCCACAAAAAGGCTTCATTGTGACTAGGATCATGGTAGATCCTATATGCTATATGATTTTGCTAATTTTTCTTTTACGTTGGCATTTTCATGTTCATGTGATGCTTAACGTTTTTGTATTTTGATTGTGTTTGTTGTTTATTATTGGTAAAGCTTATGGTGAACCTAACAATTTAGTATTTTAGTGGTTGATTGGAATCATTTATAGTTGCTTTGTTTTGTGGGGGCTCAATTAATTAATTTCCAGAGGGGAAGAGAGGAATTTATTAATTTGAGAAGAAGACATCTTTTTTTTTTTCTTATTACTGACCCTTTTTTTTTCCTGAGTATTGATCCATTTTATTTTTCTTTTCTTATTATCAGCCATTAAATTGAAAATTAAGGAAATTTAAGTAACACCCTTATTGTACCACATTTGTAAATGTTAAGAGCCTGATTAATAATAATAAAAAAAAGCTGTAGGAATGAAGCGCACCATCACAAATAGTTGAAGGTTTTTTTTCCCCCTTTTCTCCCCATCTATAACATATATAAAAGTGAGAAGCAGGGGACAAATAGATAACTTGATTCTCTTACCTTTCCCTAATTAACTTATTGAAAATTTTTTTAATAAAGGTCTAAATGGTCATTTAATAATTATTTTAATTAATTAATAGCAAATATGAAATTTCTTAATTAATTGGGAGATATATTGATTAATTAAAAATAAAATCCTAAGCTAATAAGGATTTAAAAATATTCATTAATTAAAATTTCAAATATATATTAAAAACATAATAATTGAAAAAATATATAAATCCATATAATATATGGATTCAGTTAAATTTAATCATAAAATTATAAAT
>CANYLF011238974.1:0-10327 GCA_948193215.1 Bocquillonia castaneifolia
AGATATTAAATATCATGCAAATTCTTGAGAATAATTGCCAAACTGCAATTCTAAGAACAAAACAATTAATTGGTATAAAAGGAATACGATCCCTAGATGAGGACCTCATAAGATTTTCCATTTCAAGACTAACTAATTGGACATATTGGTGCCGGGTAAGAAAATTTTGCTTTCTATTTCCATTTCAAAACTAAATAATTGGACATACTGAATTTCAATGACACTATTATGTAAAACATTTTTTTTTATCAAATTAAACTTTAACGATATACCTAATTTCTAAAAAAATCTTGTACTTTCAAGTTTTTGTAAGTTATATCCTGTATTTTAACGTTTAAGCAAAGTTAACCTGTACTTTCTAATTTTTCTTTAAAATAGGATTCTGGCGAATTTGATGGCTGAATATGATGACGTGGTTTCACCGAAATCCTAGTAAGCAAAAAACCTGCTGAGTCAACAAAATTCAATTAAAGCCAAATTACAAAAAAAAAATCTTGTACTTTTCAAGTTTTTGTAAGTTATATCCTGTACTTTAATGTTTAAGCAAACTTAACCTGTACTTTCTAATTTTTTTTAAAAATGGGATTATGGTGATAATTTTTGAAATTGATGGCTGAGTATGATGACGTGGTTTCACTGGATTCCTAGTCAGCAAGAGACCTGATGAGTCAGCAAAATTAAGCTAAACCCTCCTCTCATCAAAACGATATTGTTTTCCCCCTAAAAAAAATAATGTCGTTTTTATTGTTAATTAAATTCCCAAAATGCACTTTCTTCTATCTCGTAATCGATTCCGTCCGATCCCCAACTCCCCATCTACCTAACACTACGACACAAAATCAAAAAATAAAAAACCTACACAACTATGACGGTCTTCAATATTATTCAACCTTTGGTGAAGAACAAAGAGAACCAAAAGCAATAGTCACCATAACGGCGATCATAATGTAATTTTTTTTAAACAAAAATTAAAGGTTTCTGAGGTTGTTGTTATTGTTGGATAGTAAGGAGAATGAGAGAGAAGGGACTTAGGATTGATAACAGCGACATCGTTTTATCACCATAATCTCATTTTAAAGAAAAATTAGAAAGTACAGGTTAATTTTTCTTAAACGTTAAAGTACAGGACATAACTTACAAAAACTTGAAAGTACAAGGTTTTTTTTTTGTAATTTGGCTTTAATTAAAGTTTGCTGACTCATCAGGTCTTTTGCTAACTAGGATTCCAGTGAAGCCATTTCATCATACTCAGCTATCAAATTCGCCGGAATCCTATTTTAAAGAAAAATTAGAAAGTACAGGTTAATTTTGCTTAAACGTTAAAGTATATGACATAACTTATAAAAACTTGAAAGTACATGATTTTTTTAGTAATTTGGCCTAAATGATAAATTAATTAAATTTAATCATGTTATATGTGATAAATAATTTAGTTAATTAAAAAATGAATTAAAAAAAAAAATTTCATATATTATTATGCGTTATTCCAGATAGTACTGATAGCTAGCGCTGTACTTTTCAGAATTATAACTATGCACTATCTGATATATGGGCAAATAACAGAGCAGTTCAAAAGGCTCTTCATGTTCGAGAGGTATGCATGCATAGCTCTTTTATTGATAATTATAATTACTAAACAAAAGTTGTAATTAACAAATATTTTAAAATGCAACAACTAAACAGGGCACAATTGAAACTTGGACAGTTGGACGAGATGCAATTGGAGCATAGTCTATACAAAGTCAGTGACAAGTACAATTGATTATCACAGATATTTTAGCGCCCAAAATCTTCGAGCTCTTGTATATAGGTAACATCTTATATACATACATACATATATTGTATATATAATCTTATTGTTAAGAAAACCAATCAATAAGCATGCTAAATCTAGATAAATTAAATAAAAAAAATACGTGAAAAAGCTTACATGGCAGTAATTAATTTATTAAATTAAATTTTATTTTTTCAGTGATGATCATGACTTGAATATAACCCACATTGCAACACAGAACTGGATTCATATGCTTAATTTGACCATGAAGGAACATTGGCGTCCTTAAATGGTCAAGTTGCGGGGTAGGTTAATCTTCTTAATTTAATATTTGATCAATTGATATCTAACTCCAATTTGAAATCTTTTAATTTCCTTTACACTATTTTAATATCTCATGCATTTACACTAAGAAGTATATAAATGGTGACTACACTTTGGTGTTCGCTACGGTGAAGGTAAGTAAAAATTCAGATATATGATTTTAATAAACAATTTTAATATACGTTGAACACTAATGGTTATAATTATTATTTTAAAAATCAGATTGTACCGGTCAGTTGGTTCATATTGAACTGAAAAATGCAGACTTATATCTAATCTAATGGGAAAAAAACTGATATTGCCAATTAAATTGTAGTTGACTGATTTTGGCTTGGTTAATTAGGAGACCACTCAAACCAATCAAACTTATTTTACTAAAAAAGGATTCAAAATTTAAAAAAAAAATACTTATTTTTAAATTGGTTGGACCAATTAGTTAAACTAATATAATTAGTTGAATCGTAAATTAAGTTCTATTAGGGCTGTAATCGAGCCAAGTCGAGCCGAGCTTTGAAATATTTGGGCTCAGTTCATTTGCGAAACGAGCTAAGTTCGAGGTCAAGTTTTAAGCTCATTTAGTAAACGAGCTAAGCTCAAGCCGAGCACCACTGTGGTGCTCATGTAGTGTTCACGAGCCTAAACGAGCTTTTTATCGAGCTTGTTTTTTATTTTATAAATATTAATTTAAAATATTTTTATTATAAAATTATTCTTAAAAATTGATATTCACAATTTAATGTATATAAATTATAATTTAAATATGAAATTTATGATTATAAATATAATAATGACTATTTTTAAAAATTAAAAAATATTTATAATTTATATATTTATTGATAAATTTGTTTTTACTTATAAAATTGATATATAAAATATAAATATAATTGATTTAGTTTCAATAATTTACTTATAAGTGTAAATACATATACTAAATGAACACTTAACGAGTTTGTTCACGAGCTTTTAAATGAACAAGCTCATGAAAACCTAATCGAAACGTTCACGAACGTAAACGAGCCGAGCACCTTAATGTTCAAGCTCGGCTCGTTCAACTTACGAACGAGCTCGAGCCGAGCTCAATACCGAATTGAACACTAAACTGCTTATTAGTGGTTCGGTTTATTTAGTGGTTCGGTTTATTTACAGCCTAGTTCTATTTAGTTCAACCGCCACTTCAATTTTAAAACACCAGTCAAAATATTTATTTTTTTTTATACACGTTTGATAAGAATGAACTCATATTGAAAGTAACGTGATTTTGCAGAAGAAAGGTCAACCGAATCAAATGGTATAAACAATTTATTGTATAATGTAGTACAAAAGGCTTAATATACTTTTGATTTTTAAATATAATCGCAATTTTAAATGGTCTCAATTAATACTTAATACTTTGTATTTAGTGTTAAATATAGCCATATGAGTGCTTCATCTGACATATAATATTTACTTTTTATTCTCTCATAGTTGGTAAGATAAGATAGTTAAAATTGATTATATTTAAAATTAAACGAGAAGTTTGAGATATATTTGAAGATAATATGAAAGTTCAGGATATTTTTGATTTCAAATCAATCTGATGTGTCTTGTTTAAAAGAAGAGAATAACATTTGAGCATGCCATGCCAAATAATACACATATCTGGTTATATTTGATATTAAATGTAAAATATGAGATACTAAGGGTCTGTTTGGTTGAGCGGTTGTATTCTAGTTATTGGCGGATGACGGATAGCGGATCGCGAACAGCTGACCGCGGACACTAGAAATTCTAGCGTTTGAGCGTTTAGTTATATTTTTTAAACCGCTAGAGTTTGAAAATTTCAAACGCTGTTTTACCAAACACCTAATAACTAGCAGATGGAGTTTCAAACGCTAAACGCCAACTCCATCTACTCAATCAAACGTGACCTAATTGGGACAATTTAAAATTAGGATTATATTTAAAAAATTGATCATAGTTCAGACTATATTAAATTATTAGGCGTTGAAAAACACACGTCAACTTTCACATGATTTGATTTTATTAAAAAATATTTTGTGATTTGATTTTATTAAAAAATATTTTGTAATATCATTTTTAATTTAGTAGTAGCACTAATGGACTCGTCCATGAAAATGGCAGGAAATCGAATGTTAACATATTTGAATTTCTTATTGTGTTTGCAGGGTGCAGGTCATGACGCTCCAGAGTATAAGCCATTCGAATGCCATGCCATGATTGATCGCTATTTTGCTTATTTTCCTCTTTAAATAAAAAGTTTTAATTTATTTCTAATTTATGATGGGATGGTTGCAATCCTATTTATAGGAAAAAGTTTGTAGCAGAATTGAGTATTTTTGTTTATTGACTATTGAACCCTGACAATTTAATCTAATGCTCTCTAGTTTTATTGGTATTTATAATTATCTGGCAACAGTCCAATTTATAACTCATGACAATTTACATCATATGTTTCTTAAGTTACACTTGTCCCAATTCACAACAGGTGAGAAAAACCGAACCAAACCGATTCAATTTAACGGAACTAAACAGAATTTTATTTAAATTGGTTTGAGATAATAAAAAATTTTAGTTTTCAGTTATGGTTGGGCTTTATAAATAGAAAAACGGAACTGAAAACAGAGAGTTATTTTTTAATATTCAATTATAATTTATTTTTTTAAAATTCAATTTTTATATTTATATATATTTTTCTTTATTTTTAACACACATACATACATACATGTGTGAGTAAAAACATAAAAATATTCAGAATTATATAATAAATATTCATTAAAAATCAAAATAAAAAACCGACTAAAATGAACTAATAATCAAACCATTTAGTGTGATTTGATTTCTATTTAGATCTTTATTTAATTTAGTTTGATTTCATTTTTTTCTCGACCAAAAATCAATCGGTATTGATCTGGATGCAATTGCAAAATTAGGTAAAGAAAAGAAAGAATTCAAGTAATTTATATAAACATTCTACAAGGTTGTGCTAGAGTGTTAGTTATATGGACCTATGGTATTGTTTTAGTCAATGTATCAAATTATAACCATGAAAAGAACATGCAAGGTATATAAGCCTCTAAAGTTTACTTTTATGTGTTTAGACCCTCCAATTTTATAAATTATAAATTATGAGGCACTCATTACTAAATATAATAAGATAATATTAAAATTTTGTAGCATTGTTAAATGAAATAAAAAAAGATATAGGAAGTTATTAACTTTTTATTGTCATTTTCTAAAAGAAAAGAAAATAAAAGCACTCTCTTTTCTAACCTCTCAAAATATTATTTTATACTATCGAAGGTTTATACAGTTGACAAAGTCCTTTTGGTTTCAATGAGAGGTCTCGAGTTGGAGCCTCACATTTGTTGGAAGAAAGCAGGTGTCAAATGGGCCATAAATAGCCGAACGACGACTCCCTCGCAGTGGATTAGTCTGGGTCCAAAGGATTTGGTATACCACTATAGGCAAAACCTATCAAAAAAAATATTTCATTTAAGAAAAATTATATAATATATTGGCCTTTTTTTCTTTTGATTTTATTTATTTACTTTTCTTACGTATAAACATTTTATACAAAATTAAAATATTTCAACTTTATTTATTTCATTACATGTAGTTTTAATTATTATATCATGTTTTTTTAGAGGAATTATTATATCATGTTTTACTTATTTTTAATGTTGCAAAAAATATTTTTACGATTTGCACTATACTTATTTATGAAAATTTCATGCTAGATATTTTCAATAATTTTTTTTCATTTATAACTAGAATTTACAAGTTAGCACACCCTTCACAACCATAAAATATAACTTAAAATTCTATCCACGGTCATCATATTTCAAGAACAAATCCGGTTACTCTCTGATTCATCTTGTAAACTCATTAACCCTAAGCTAGATCTATCAAGTTCCTAAATTCATTTAACAATTCTATTCACTTCCTTTTTTTATATGTTCAGTTACATCATTTTTTTTGAAAATAACGTTACTATTAAATTAAAATTTATTGCGAATATAACAAAATACTCTCTAAATAAAAAAGTACACAAGTATAAAAAAATAAAGCCTATTTTATTTTTAAAATTTGAAATCTACTACTAAAAAAATTTAGCATAATTACATTTAAATGATAAATACTTTTTTGATAGTTAAATGATAAACATTTTTGAAACTTGATCTCTTACAAAAATAAAAATATTGTAAACATAAAAATATTTTTTCATATTTTGTTAACTTATTTTTTAATATTTTATCTTTATATTAATATATTTTTTAATTTATTTTAAACAAATACATATGTGTGTGTGATATGTATATAAATATATATGTAAAAAGTATAATAAACATATATATAATAAGTATTTTCAAAAAAAATGAAAACTAAACTAAAAAGAAAAAGAAAATTGATTAAATTTAACTGAAATAATCAAACCATCTAGCTCGACTTAGTTTTGGTTTAGGTATCTTATTCAATTCAGTTCAATTTTTTTTTTTTTTTACGATTAACAAGTAATTAGTTTTGATCGGTTGAATTCAAATTGAATGGGCTCTACTTATATAACAGGATTATTAGGGGTCAAGTTTGAGCACGTTGCAATTGGCTATATTGGACTGAGTTTTTTACTAGTAAATTTATGTCTCATATTCGTTTGGTTCAAACATATTCTTCTATATTCAAATTCTGATCCATAATTTACTTATATGTGAACTTAGGTCAGATATTTTTGGTCTATAATTTTTTCTAACAAAAAAAATTAAGTCTATCATGGATTCGGGATTAAACCGAGCCTAACAATGAAATCAAATGTTTAAATCAATATATCTTCAATTGGTTTTAGCAGTCTTGAATGAGATCCAAGCTCTATGTTTACTTATAATGTAGGTTTGACCCTTCCTTTAATAAAAAGAAGTAAATATATTGAAATTTTAGTATTTTACAAATTTGTAAAAAAATTGTGAAATTAATTCTAAATTTTTAATTACTTTAATTCTAAATAAAACATATTAATATCATTTTTATATTTTTTACATTTTTAATTTATATTTAATTTGGTTATATTAAGTATTGAAGATATAAACTTTTTATATATCTAAATAAATTTATATTTTCTCAAATTAAATTTTACAAACTTAAATAAGAAATATTCAAATTTATATTTTTAAAAAAACAATTAAGATTTATTATTAATCAATTAAATAACTATTTAATTTTATTTTTTACAAAAAATAAATAAAAAATAAAAAACATTGAGAGGTTATCTAAAGATAGAGACCTCGTCACCCAAATTCAAGAGTTATATATTTATTTTAATAATTTTAATCAAAATTTCAATTGATCAAATAGTTAAAAAATAATAATATGAAACACAAATTATGATATTTTATCTATTTTGCTAGAATTCAAATATCATACTCCAACTATTAATTAATTAATAGCACCTATGGAGCGTGGTTTAAATTGTAAAACACTTGAACTTGCAGGCTTTACGTGTGGAGGTCGAGAGTTTGATCCTTAAGACTGCATGGGAAAGTGTGCTTTTAAAATTGGACTCACTCAACTCAGAATTAGTCGGGACTTCAAATAAGGCTCACTACAACAAATAAGACATTTTGTGGGGAAAAAATTTGCCACTAAATGTCAAAATTTCGCCACTATTCCGCCGCTAACAACGCATCGTAAAAAGTACATATGGCGAAAATTTATTTCGCCACAAATGCTTAACGATAGCGCCACTATATATATCATTTTAGTGGCGAAAAATTTTGCCACTAATAAGAGTTGAAATGTGATGAATAATAGCATTTGTGGGGGGGATTTCCCCACTAATGTGAAAAAATTTCGCCACTAATGTTTAACTTTTGTGGCGATTTTTAAAATCGCCACTATATATATAATTTTAGCGAAAAAATTTGCCACTAATAAGATCTGAAATGTAATGAATAATAGCATTTGTGGGGGGGAATTTCCCCACTAATGTGAAAATATTTCGCCACTAAATCTTTTATTATTCTGGCGATTTTAATTTGCCATAAAAGTGGGCATTAACTATGGCACACAATTTGAAATTGCATATGCATAATTATTTATTTTTATTTTCTTCAAATTTTATTTTTTAGCTATTATTTTTCATTTCATAGGTTTCCATATATAAATATATTCATAACTAGAAAAGTGCATAAATAAACTAAATTCAATAAAATTAAAGTTAATATATTTATAGTATTAATAAGATGATTATAGGGAAAATAGATTTATCTATCACCAACTTTACACCAAATTGCAAATCCATCCTACTTTTGAATTTGTTTCAATTTGGCCCTCCAACTTTTCGACCTGTTTCAATTCTATCCAACCATAAATCTGACTAATATGACATACTTACACATATCCTAAACTTTCTTAAATATTTCAAATATATCCCAAACTTTAGTGCAGATTTCAAATATATCCTAAACTTTTAGTGAAAATTTCAAATGTATCCTAAAATTTGTTGAGTTGGTAGCCACGTGTATGAAAAATTGCCATGTTAGCATGCCATGTCATCATAGTATAAGCTTGGATAGAATTGAAACAGGTCAAAAAGTTGGAGGGCCAAATTGAAACAAATTCAGAAGTAGGATAGATTTGCAATTCGGTGCAAAGTTGGGGATAGATAAATCTATTTTCCTATGATTATATACACATTCGAAAGAACTGTTGATATCCCATAAAACGTATAAAAAGCTACATAAATAACAACCAAACAAACTTCAACAATATTGAACTTGAATTTTTTTCATTACTTGACTAAGTCATCAGCCATTGAGACATCTGAAGGGGAAAAAAAAAGGAAAGCAATGATTAGCATTTATACACATAATAAACTATAGAGAGGAATATATTAATTTAATTAATTACAAAATAACGATTATTTTGTCTAACTATATATGAAAATTCACCTATAAAAATAATTTTCTTTCACTTTTGTTCCCTTGTATCTATCACTGTGCAATTGATTACAAAAGCAGTTTGTTGGGTCACCAAAAAGCTCCCATTACCTATAGAATGATCTTTATGTCATAGACAACATTAAATTAACAATAAATATCAAGTATAGTAGATATAAATTAAAGGGATATTTTACTTACCATTTACAAAAACATTACTTCATCTGCCTTTACCATACAGGCCATAATGTTTTCCAAAAAGTTACATAATTTGTACACCAAAAAGAAATACTTGATATATTGACATCTTGGTTAAGTATTGGCTTTCTTGCCGGATACTCTATGACCAACAACTTTGGACTGCAAAATATGTTACAAAGAATCATAATATTTATAACCTTAGTAAAATATTTGTACCATTCAGTCATTAGAACCTAAGAAATTAACAAGCTTCAAAGTTTTAAACATAGTTCTATATATGAAAACTAACACCTAGCAGAATAAAAAGATATTCAATTTTATGCATAATAATTCACTAGAAATAGAGGTTTTAACTTATAAGCATTTATGTACATTTAAGATATTTAACTTAATCATTTAAAGTGTTAAGTTTTGGAAAGGAAGTAAGAAGATAATAACCATATAACAAATAGATGAAAACTCACTGATTTTTTATTGCATGGTCTTATTTCTCCTTCAGCCCTCTTTGCCATAGCATTTGTATCTAAAATCACCGTGAAAACTCAATATTTAAACAAATTTTATAAAAAAATCACCATTTTTTAAAGATAAAATATTTGTTGAAAATACTAATGTTGCTTTCCGTTAATGTAAGTTATGACATCATCTTCCATTACACATTGACATATTGGACAATAATTTAATTGAGCCTAAATAACATGGTAACGAAAAATTATTAACAAATGTTTTAATGAATGTCATATAAATCATACGAAACTACAAGTTTATTAGTACTTACACTGTCATTTTGGCTGTCATGAAAAGTGTCGGGTTGCAAGTCCATCCAAAATTATGATGATTGATTCAGACCCTAAATAAGATAATTTCTTTTATAATCATAAGCACACAGAGGTGTAGGCACATCTGAATGCATATGCCTTGGAAATGTGAGGAAGAACTAGAATCTCAGCATCTTAAAGAATAGTATAACATAGTTGGGACTATAACTAAAAGACTATGCATTTGTTTATAAACACTCAGTGAACTGTTTTTTGATCCAATTTTAAATACCCAGAAATAAGAGTCCCAGGGTACAATATCACAATTGATTTTTCTCATT
>CANYLF011239189.1:0-10065 GCA_948193215.1 Bocquillonia castaneifolia
ATTTAGAATGCATGGAAAAATTGGAGTTTTCAGTGTTAGTTTCCTTCTTTTTAGCACAGTTATTTTGAACAGCATTTTGTTCTCTGGGAGAGGAAGTCACCATAGGCCAAAATCCTTTTTTTCCATAGGGTTTTAAAATACTTTTAGAAATCTGGTTGTAGTATAGTGGTGGAGTACAATGCAAGGAATGATTTAGTTGAATGCTAACTGAATAAACTGAAAATGATTATTCTGGCAAAGTTTAGTTAGGAAATGCAGTTTGCCGTGTTTAGTGGGCTGCATTAAATGGTTATATGTGTAAAGAGACACTTGCCAATTGAATAATAAGGAAATATGATTTAAATAATAATTTTTTTCGCTTCCAATTTTATTTAAATATATTAAAATATTATTTAATAAATTAATAATTTTTGTAAAATAATATTTTTCTTTGATCTAAACGATATTATTTTAAGCTTATAGCTATAGGTCGGCTTCCATCTGTGCATGCTGAATTTTCTCACTTAGTGATGCCAATTGTTGCATATCAATATATTAGCAGATTAATAAACAGTATTATAACATATACGACTTAGTTTACAAACTAGGATAAGTTCAGTCAATGATTTGTATCCTATAAATAGAGGAATTAATTCTCTGCAAATTTTTCGTTAAGGCAAAATTTAAATCAATAAAAGGCTATCTTACATTTATATACATAATAATATAATTTAAATAATAAATTTTGATAAATGTTAAAAAATTTATAGTAATTCATTTTTAATTTTTTTGAAAATATTTTTAATAAAGGTGAATCTCGAATCCGAGATCTTCACCTCTACCCACATGGATAAAACCAATTCACCTGATATGGGTTGGTTAATTAAATAAAAAAAATCCCGAAGTAACACGACGGGTGTATCCTAGTAATATATATAAAAAAATGCAACATTTCAATAGTTATTAATGGTAATGGGTTGAGTATGGGTAGGGTACTATCATTCCCTTACCCATATATACCCAGATAATAAAATCGTACACATACCCATACACATACCTTAGTGGGTAAAGAATTTTATATCCGTATCAAGACCCATAGAGTTTCAAGTACTCATGGGTAATCCATTACCCAATAGTCACTTAAATAATTTTTAATTATTTATGTCAATGCATTTATCTAAAAAAATTATTTATGTCAATTTAACACTATGAGTTAAAATATTGCACATTAAAAAAAATAAAAAATATTAAACAATATAAAATACAAAAATTATTCTAAAATATTAACATAAATGTTAGAATTTTATTTAATTCTTTAAAATTAATAAAGTTAAATTATAAAAATATTAATTGGATTCATCATATTAACAAAATTAATCATTTTAATATTTCATAAATATAACGGCGACAACTCAAATAGCTTATTGCATATGATAGAATCTGTTAACATCAATAATATATATTATAATCACAAAAGCAAGCTATATCAATATATTTATAACATATATAAAAGTGGGAGGGGGACAGACAAATTGACCCCCTTGCTCTTCCCTATTTAGTTTATTAAAAGATTTTAATGAAGGTTTAAATGGTCATTTAATAATTATGTTAATTACTTAATAACAAATATGAAATTCCTTAATCCACTAGAATTAGGATATATTTATTTATCATTAAAAAATCAAATCCTTAGCTAATTAGGATTTAAAAATTTTCATAATTAAAATTTCAAATATATATTAAAAACATAATAATTGAAAAAATATATATAAATCCATATAATATACAGATTGAGTTAAATTTAATCATAAAATTATAAATTATTAAAATTATAAATATATATATATTTAGTTTTAAAATATATAAAATTATATATTTATTGAAATTTCACTTTATTAAATAAATCAATTTTAGATTTATATTAATCATTTGTGTTTTCTTAGGAAATTCGGATGTTTAATATCGAATTTGCAGTTTGATAATGCAACAACTTCGACGGGCCATAACTTGGGCCATGAAACTCGGAATTGGGTGATTCGAAAGCCTAAATTCAAGAGAAATTTGAGAGCTACAACTTTTGTGAAGAAGATATGCCCGTTTGGAGACTATAAATATCCAAAAATTGAGTCGCAAGTCAAACGCTCTGTGTAGTCTTAGGAGATACCCAAATTTTACAAGAAATTATTATTTAGAATTAATTAAAATAAATCCTAATCATTCTAGAATTTATGAGCAGCCTTAGGGTTTAAGCACTAGAAATATATGGAAACCAAGGCTGGAAAATTAATCTCTCTCTTCTCTTTCTAAAAATAAATAAGAAAGCTTAAAAAATTTAATGGTGAATAAGAAAACTCAAGGGATTCAACGATTAATTCAAGATTAATTACGTTTTCTGCTCCCTTCATGAAAAACAATGAATCTAATTTCACAAATTTCTCTATCATTCAAACTATTAAAGCATCGATTGAAGACCTAAATTTAAAAAGATATATAAAAGTTTTTTTTTATTTTTTAACCGTGAATTCTATATTTTTTATTAGTTTGAATTTTTTTATATAGCCATCAACTAATTATTTAAAGTATATTTATTAATCAATTTAGATTATTATTAGAGTAAAATTAATTATTAATTAGTTTATTTAAAGGAGCTTTTATACTTTATTTAAATATACTATGAATATAAAATCATTGTTGATCTAGATTAAATGAAGGGGTCGAAAATAAAAATTCATTCATTAATTAGATTTTAATAAATAATTATTAGGAGAATTCATTTCTTAAAAATAAGGGAAGTGGGCTTTTAATGGAATTGCCCTCGTTAGGAAAAAAAAATACAATGTTTATTTTTTTTAAAGCCCCGCTTGATATTGTGATTTGGAAAAACAACTTTTTTTTTTTTTTAAGTTTTTGAGTTTTGTGAATTGCTATTGCAAAAAATAGTTATATAGATGCTTTTTTTGAAAAGTACTTTTTCAAAATACAATTTTGAAAAAATATAAAAAAATCAAATGATCAATTCAAAAAAAATAAAAAGCATTATTATATCCTTAAACAGTAAATCCCAAACGAGTCCTTTGTTGTATAACATTCTTCTAACTCGACTAGGTACCATTACTAGCTTGCAACTTTATTAGGTTGCTTTAAATAATTAACTAATCAACTTGGTCATGACTTTGGATCTTCAAGGACTCGATAAAGGATTTTTCATCGTGTTGCTGAGAGAAAAATCGTTGAAAATAGTCTCCAACGATAATCCTTACAAATGGAGCAGGAGTTTTGGCAGTCACAAGGCTGGGGGCGGGACATAAGTTTCCACCAAATTTTGGGCCGTAGAATGTTGCAATAGAATGCCTCTCTTTAGTGGAGTTAACTGTTGCTCTATGCTCAGCGCTACGATATGCCCCGTTTGTTAATATCAGTGTTTTAAAAACCAAACCGGAGACTAAACCGGTGAGCCCAGCAGTTTAACGTTCAACCGGTTTAGGGATATAAGATAATTTTTAATTTTTTTTGAATTTTTTTATATTTAAATTGGTCTAACCGGTTCAACCGATCAGAACCGATAAAAAACCAGTCAAATCTGGTCAAAAACCGATCAAATCCAGTTCAACCTTAAAATCCGGTTATTAGTGTTTTTCGGACCGGATCAGTCACCGGTTCGTGGTTCAACAGGTCCAACCAGCCGGTCCGGTCCGGTTTTTAAATCAGTGGTTAATATCTGCCAACAAAATTATTCATATGTGGGTTATGCTACAATCCTCACACTACTAAATTATTACCGGAAATTTTTTTTGATGCAATTGGTTTAGTCTAGTCTAGTGTAAGTGAAAATCAAGTTTATCTATCATTTTTTAAAAAAGATTTAAGCTCATTGGGTGTATGCACGTACACGGATGTAAATAATTATTTAATTTTTATGATAAAAATTATTGTCATGTAAAAATTTCAAGTATAGTGAACCTTTGTATAACTAATATAGTCGATGGACGGAAAAATATTAAGTTATTAAATATATGTGTATATTGTTAAATTAAAATATATAGTTCAATATCAATATATTTATAAAAAATACTGAATGTATATATATTTAAAATTATTAGACTGTCATATAAAAAAATATACTGAAATTAATTGTAACTCGAATAGTTTGTCATTCAACTGATAAGTAAGATAGAGGTTAAAAACATGTGATGTGTTGAATTAATAGTATTAGTTAATAGATTTATTTCATTTGAATTATAAATATTAAAAAAAATATACCATATTATTTATTTAGGCTATATATATTGCTAATGTAACTAAGAGTTTATGAAATTACATGTTTTTTTTAACATTGTATAACATTTTGAAACATGTTCATATAAAAATGCATATACTAAAATATTAGCATGAAAATTTCTCTCTAATATTTAATACATAGAAATGATTTCTTTCAAAATATATATTAAAAATACAAGAGGATCCATGTGTACATACCTCCAACACGTTCCCAATGTTTGATGATAAAAGCATTAGGAATTGGGTGAACTGGAATCCACGATCCATCTTTCTTTATTTGTAGGCCTACAACTTCGTTGAGCTGGAGGAGGATTGTGAGACCAGTTGCATCAGAGTGTGGCTTTAGGCCAATAACAAGGTCTGGCTTTGGACATGGAGGATAGTAATTCATTCTCATTGCCTGCCATCCGTCTTCAAATAACTCTTTCATTTCATCAGGATTCATTTCTAGAGCCTTTGCTATTAATTACTTCAAATATCTTATTGGCTGGCCTATGCAGTTCTTCTGAGTAAGCTTCAATGGCATCCCTGTATTTATCAAAGTGCATATATAGCACATCAAGTTTATTTGCTATAGTAAAATTTGAGAATCTATACATCTTAATCATATGTGAATCATTAATTAGAAAAATTATCAATTAAGAACCTGAAACATGTACGTAAATTTGAGAATAGATGAGGCTTTCTCAAATGAGTTGGTTGAGTAATCACATAAAAGATGTCTGCCCATTCAAGCTTCTGCTCCTCAGACTTGACAAAATGTTGTCCAAATCCTTCAAGCTCCCCTGGTTTTTGCCAAAATTTTCACTTCTTATCCATTGGAAGATCAAAAAATTCTTTACTTTTTGCCTTCACTTTCTCCAACAACTCGGTGCTCACTCCATGATTCACCAACTGCAACAAATTAATCATACTTAAAAAAAATAAGAAATTTATTCCGCAATAAATTTCTTCATATACATTAATTTTCTCTGTTCCAATGATGAATATTACCGATAAAATGTTAATATATAATTTAAGCATCGTCTAATATCTTTATCAATTGAATCATTTTGTTGTTTTTAAGTATATTTTTCAAGTGATATAATCATAATCTAGTTGTTCTTTTTACAGGAATTTAAATTCTTAGGAATTTCAACATAAAAATTCAAATTTTTAAATATTTTATTTTTTAAGGAGTTTAAATTTTATTAAGAAATCTAAATATTTAGTGTTAAAAAATCAAATAATTTTTTTTATAATTTAAATCTCTTGTATAAAATTAATTAAAAAATAATAAAAAATTTTAAATTCCCTTGAATTGTAATTCTCAATTATTTTCTCAACAAAAGAACAGACTCAACGACGATCGATCTTTGTTTAGGTCCAGCTAAAAATTTTAAAAATTAGAAAAATTAGTTGAACCTGGAAGAAGCTGCAGTGTTTGCAGGCATTGTGGAACTTCTTCAACTCCAAATCCTTGAAATCGTTAGAAATTAAATTTGCCATGTCACTGACCGGAACTTTTGGCAAAGAATTCTCGTCAAAGACAGGAGAAGGGTCTTGATCAAGACGAACATACCTTGATGGAATTGAAGTTTTCAATTGCTCATTTTTCACCATCTCCTTTACAGAAGGTACCGGCATAGACGTACCAATAATTGATTTTGACGTATTGCTTTTCCTGTCAACATATGAATTAATGACGTATTGCGTATTTTCCAATTTCCTATAGTATTACTATTTTCATGCAATGAACTGCACGCGCACGCATACACACATATAAGACAAAATCAATAAATAATCTCCTAAATTGTAGTCTTAAAACTCTTAAAATTTTAAAAATAATGTAAAAATACTCTTGATCTTGCATCCTTATAAAATGAGATTTATCACTAGGTAGTTTGTGTATTATTAACAACTAAAAAAATAAATATCGTAAAATACTTCTCTCATAATAAATTTTTTTACAGCGGTTCTTTTAGTTGTTATTGATAAACATGCTAGCGCTAATGGATCTCATTATATTCTCTTAATTTACGTTATAATTTAAGAATTTATTTGTAACTTTTTTTCAATATGGAATTTTGTGTTTACTTGTAGAAATTTATTCTAGTTTTCTAGAAATTTTTTCAAATGAAAATGAAAAATAGAGTTTTATGTTTACTTTACTTGTTTTCACAAAATTCTCACATGAACTATTTTCACAATTTTCACATTTTTAAAAGAAAAGTGGAAAACAAGTTTTTTTATTACTTTCTAAGTTTTTTCATTAAATACTCTAAATTTTCATTTGAAAACACGCTTAAATAAACATATTTTCCAAATTTTTCATGAAAATAACAAATAGTTTTCTATAAATAAACACAACCTCAATGTTTCAAAATTTTCACAACAATTTCTTCCATCAAAAAGCGTTAAGGCATCCATTTCTTTTCTCTTTTACAAGATGGTAAAAAACTCATCTCAACATTATCATAACTATTACTCCAATTGAACTATATGTTACTGTAGCACCAAAATCTATGTTTTTTTAATGATGCTAAAATTAAATAGTGGAATTTGTATTGATTAAGTTAGTAGTAATTTTTCATCAAAAAAAATTTACTAGTAATTTATAATTAAATTAATTAGTTTTATAAATTAATAATGATAGTTTTGTGATTAAGTTGGTTAAATGTTATTAAATTTATCAATTTATGCTAAAATTTAACGTATGTTATATTTGATAATAAATTTGAAAAATATGTATTGTATTTAATTATCACTGATTATAACAATATATTAAAATATATTTTTTGAGCTCAATTTTAAGTTATAAAATTAGAACTCCAATTCAGGATGATATTGGAGATGTTGTTAGGACTACATATAACAATCTGTTTTCCCAAGTAATAAGCATTTCATTGATTAAAACATATGAAGAGACGACGGTACATTTTGTGTTAATTTGTTGACTAGAGAGGACATATAGTTTATGAGCGCCCTAAAAAAAAAAAAACTACTAGTTATCTGCAAATTATTAAATTAGTACCATTGCCAAGACATTTTAGTGGATCATTTTGGAAGAGACCTTTTACTACACGCCTAGCATTGTAGTTGTCCAGATCAACGGAACTTCTTGTTATGGAAAATAATCATTTTTTAATACGATAAATATATTAATATCATTAATTAATTATGAAAATGCAGTGCTATCCATCGTGTAAACTATAAACACAGATTAAGAGACACCCGAACATGGACCAATTATTTAAGAAATCGTTTTCACATGTCACACCAACCCTCTACTATCTAAGGCAGCAGCTACCCTTCCCCCCCAGCTCACGTAATTACTTAACTGAGGAAAAATCATAAACAATTTATTAACAAAAACAATGTTGATTGTTAAAATTTCTTCTTCCCCCTGACATATACATAATGGTCAGTTATGTCATTTTAATTAGTTAAGAAACAAGATTACAATAATATAAAAATAGAAAATACCGGCACTTTAATCTGTACAATCGCTACAGTTGAACAACGAAGATGTGCAACAGCAGAAGAAAAAACTGATATTTATATATGTGGATGACCTAAAAGAAATTTGAAACGAAGTTATATGGTTGAGATTTTATCATGAAATTAAATTTAGATTTTAATAAATGAGTGTTTCATTTTAGATAAAATTGATGGGATTATTCAAAGTTCAAACCTATCAATTTGAGTATCCTAATCGAATCGGAAATTAAATTTCCCAACACCTATAGATCCTGGCTTTTATATTCACCTAAAACCTTAATAATACTCCCTAATAATATATTAATTATCCTTAAATTTTCTTAAGCAATGGTACAATGAGCTAAAAAAGTAAGAGATTAAATGCTTTTTTTCTATTCAAGCACAAAATACTTCATAAAAAAGATAAAATAAAACATCCAAAAGAGAGTAAAGAAAGAAGAATTAAATCGTGCACAAATTATACGTTAATAATTATTCTTTCTGTCCTAAAAAGATTGACAGTTTTTTAAAATTTTTATCTCAAATTACGGACAGTAATTTATTATGTTGAGTGTCTAAATATCATATATATGATATTTGCCCTATAGTATTGACTTTAATTTTAATACTAGTTTTAAGGTATTAACTTAATTATTAAATAGAATTAATTGTGACTTTCTTAATTGTTGTGCATGCCTAAAAGTGTAAGAAGAAAAAGGCCAAATTTCAGCAAAAGAAACATACCAATAGAGAGAAGAAGAAACTAGAAGAAGAGCTACTATAACAGCTTCAATGGCCTAGTTATTGATTACATTAATTGTCCAACATGAGGTTAGAAATGTCAGATGTTTAAGAAAATCTATTTAGTATTCTGTAATGCTAAGGAAATGCAATAATTATATTTCTCAGAAAAAAAAAAAGTTAAAGAACAAAGGGACGGAGCTTATTACTAATCTTAATTACCATATTGGTTATCATCCAAAATTTTCTAAGACCGTACCAAATCGTTTGCCGATTATATGGCGATGGCGCACGCTCTACAATCTTCTTAATCAGTAAAAAAATTGAAATAAAATCAATTAAAATTCCATTTGTAAATGTTCATTTTTTTAAGAAAAAATTGTTAATTTATTAAGCATTAGTAATATGAAGTTTACAATACATTACAATAAAACTATTTGGATATATTCTTATTGAAATTACTACATCATACATAAATAGAAACAAAATGCGATTAATTATATCAAAATTACTGAAGATCAAGAGATACCACCATTTGAGAATAAGCATAGAAAACTCTACCTTAATAAAGATAAGTCTGCACTACCCACTTTTTATTTCTCTCTCTCTCTCCAGCTAAGTTTTCTGCCCTTCTATCTGAATGAAGCTTATAACCTCGATCCTTATATATCAAAAGATTGCATATTAAACACAAATAAAGAATTAGTATAAAGATTGAAGCTTACCTCGATCCCTGATTTAAAGAATTTGTTTTTTCTTTGAGGGAAAAATGATTAGTACGTAGTCAATTAACTAATATATCTGTTCTTTTCCCGAATAGTTTTTTTTTTCTTTCAAAACCCATGATGTGACTCCTCAATTTTCATATTTTTAATACACGTTGCTTTATTTTTAATTTTTTTAGTATAATTGAATATCCAAACTAAAAAAATTAATTAATTAATATATATCTATATTAATTAACTAATTATAGTTTTTAGTTTGGATATTTTTAATACACATTGCTTTATAGTTTTTAGTTTGGATATAAGCAAGTACATATAAAAAAAAAATTGAAAATAGCTCATATTATATCGAATTAAATACCCCTCCTCCTAAAAAAAGGTCACTTCTAAACAAGCATAAATATTAAGAAAGTTAGTTCTAGTAGATAAAATACATTAATTTACTAAGAAAAAGTCACTACTCTTATTTAATAAATTAATTCCTTTGAATTAATATTGAAATTAAAGTACACTATCATACTCCATCTATTCCAATTTATTTGTTCTTTTGGACAAGAACACGCCTATTAAGAAAATCATTAGTGTTTTTTTATTCTTATAAAAAGTCATTGGGATGAATAATCTACCCTTTATATAGTAATCTATACTACCTATAAAAGTAACTTAAGAGGGAAAACTTTTTTGGACAAAAATAGACATGTTTTAGTTATTTTTTTACATCATTTGTTTTTATTTGAATTTTAAATAATTTAGTTAATCTAAAAATCTTTATACTTCTAAATTTAATCTAACTAAAATAAATTAAGACATGCATTATATTTATCTATTTACTTAAGTTCTTTTATTTGAATTTCAAATAATTTATTGATTTAAAAATTATGAG
>CANYLF011239956.1:0-20008 GCA_948193215.1 Bocquillonia castaneifolia
TTTCTCTCTAAATATATTTGGATGTATATTTTAAATTTAAATTTGACTTCTAGTAAGTGACAATATTAATTACTTATGTTGGCCATTTTTTAATGTCATTGTATATTATTTCTTATTTTTTAGGTTCTATTGTTGCTTTCTGGTTAGTTTACATCGCTTGCTTTTTCAAGTTAGTGTTTTGAACCTTATAAATAATTTTGTATATTAATTTGTATTAAATGCTTAGATATAGAAGTAATTGATTTAGTTATATTCAATGCGTAATAATTTTACAGTATGTTTATAATAAATTTTTTTTTTATTACATGCATATTTTTCTAGTGGGTAGGTTTGGTAAAATGTGTATTTCCATGTATTGCTACTAGTGACTAGGTTTGTGAAATTGTTGATTTCAATGTGCTGGTAGTTCTAGGTTGTGAAATTGGTGATTTTAAAGTATGGGTAGTTTTTAGCTGGCCCAGTAGTGTGTGTTGATATAGAAGTGTATTTTGAATTGCAGGAACAACCCCATTTATATGGGAGATTTGAACAAATATAAGTGAAACTTTGCCGAAATTTCGGTAGAATTTTTGTTAGATTAATTTAGAAATAGGTTAGAGACTTTAGGGTCTACAAATTAAAATAAAATGAATCCGTCTTTTGATTGCATCATCCATGCATCGAAATATTAGAATTTCAAACCGAATACCACGTCGTTGATAAGATAAAGTATATAAACTCAAGAAGAATAAGTTAATTATAAATAAAATTGCATCTTAATTTCGTTAGCATCCTCCATGCTACGATATTCAATAAATTACTTGTTTCATATGAATAACAAACTTCGATCACTTACTCATTCGCGAATCGTTTGCATCCTTCTTGCAATGATTTGAAAATGCATATCGTAAACGATTAAAGTTTTCATTTGGATTCATATAGTTAGCCGTAGAATATATCCATTTGATGTATTTAAATGAAATTTGAGTACATTGGAATGTTCTAGTGGACAGTTTATGAAAGGACGTTAATTATCATTATCCTGATATAATTTCAATTGCATATATTATGTGTTATTTGGGTACCTCTTTCATTGTTTGTTCTCCCGGTGCACACAATGGTATATAAATAATAATGCAATTCACAAATTAAAACAGATGTTGAATTACTATTTATATATATTCAATAGTATACTTGGAGAACCATGCCAGAAAGCTGCCCAAATTTATACATAATCACTATGCAATCGTGATATGGTTTTTAATGATACTTTTGTAAATGGATTAGGGCCAAACCTATTGACCATAAAAATTGAAGTTCGGTGGAGGTGGATAAGTATTAGGTTGCATAATCACACATAATAATCTTAAAATGATAATATTACTTAATAATTTTAATAAAAATACTGGCATAAGCTTTAGCTCATTACATTTGTGAATAATTCAATTTGTTTTTAGTTATGGAAGAAGAATGGAAGTGTATGTACGTGGGTTGAATTCTTAACGGAATGTTCTCGAATGAATGGGGGGATAAGGCTGATGAATTTATTGATTTCGCTCTCAGACATCCAGAATGTGTTAATGGTGGCAGTGATATTAGATGTCCATGCAATTTAGTGAGGTGTCAGAATCAAAAAATTTTAATACAGAGCTTGTGAAGTTGCATTTGTATCAAAATGGTTTTTTACTGGGTTAAGCAGAGTTGTAGATCAATTCAAGTTCAGGGATCGGTAAGTGCAACTGATAATATGGATTTAGATAATATCCAACACAATTCATACCATTGGATGGATACGATTTCTAGACTTGAGTGACGAAGCTATCCATTCCATGAAGGAGCAAGAATTTCCATCGTGGTTTAAAAAATTTGTATGTACACTATATATATTTGACAATTAAATATGATCGAATTTTTGGACTCATAATAATAAGAAATTAATTAAGTAATATATACTAAATGATCAAAAACATTTATTTTATTTAGGTTCATCATCGTTCAAATAAAATTTCCAATCATTATCTAAGAACTTTATCACGAGGTCCACTACGAGAAGTTAAACTTATAACGGTTACTATATGAACGGTTTTAAGTCTCATAGAGAATCATACGGGAGTTATCGTGCCACAGACAATACATGGGTCTGGATTAAAGGATCAATATATGACGAATCAGAAAGTGATTATTACGGGACCCTTATCGAAGTGATAGAGTTAGAGTATGAAGCTCTACCTATCAAAAAAAACTATACTGTTCAATTGCGAATGGTTCGACCTAACTTACGGTGCTGGAAGAATTGTCCATCCTCTATATAACCTTTTGGATGTCCATCTTAATAGGCATTTAAACAAGTATTAGCCTTTTGTATTAGCAGCGCAAGCTTCACAGGTTTATTATTGTAAATATCCAGGTGCAAAATGGGATAGAGTTAATTCGAAATCTGTGTGCAAGATTAAAGCAAGGGCTCAAATTGATATTCCTGAATCATCAATTCCTGATATCATAGAACCACCATTTCAAAACGATGAGACTGATGGTAGAATTGAAGCTGTGGTGAGCAAAGAAGACGTCCTCTTGATTGCATCTTATGAAATCGATGTAGATGGGGATGTGAATGGGGATGCAGATGATGATGAACAAGAATTTCATAATAAAGTAGAACTTATTAAAGAAGCAGAGTTTGAAGATGATGTAACCACATTTGAAGAGGATGAGCCTGATTTAGTTGACTCAGATGATGATGAATAGTTTAGTAAGTCCAGTTGAATTCCATTTAATATGAATGCTTTTATTTTTAATTATTTTTAAATATATGTAGCTTTCGAACTATAATTTGTTCAATTATATTTGTAATTAAATCATTAAATGTGGTCGACCACTACTAATCTTTTTATTGTTTTGCATTTTTAATAGATATGGCATGTGGATGAGGTCGTAGTAATGGGACTAGACGGGGCAGTACCGGTAGAGGTAGAGGTGGTCCTCAATGACGTGATAAGGAAGATGATGCCTACCAGCCAGGACGTAAGGCCGAGATTGTACCAGAGGCAGCCACCAGACAGAGGAGGGTGAGCATCTAGATGATGGTGTGCAGGAGGATGCTATGGACGAGGATATAGAGGATTTAGAGCCTTCACCTGAGCATCCTACTTACACCACACTACCTGTTGCTACGATCGGCGCAAGGAAGAATACGTAAGATTTCTTTTTTCATTTCTTAATTAGATTTTGTGTATTAATTCAATTTATTCCTTATGCCATTTATTGAAAATGTACTAAAAAGGGTTAAATTAGAGCTTTCTGGGCCAATTTCCAGGGTTCTGAAGAAAATATTCAGTAAGAAGTGGAAACCCTACGGAGTGAATTGGAAGTCTCTAAAGGAGAATGATAAGCTGATGATCTGGAGAGAGATCAAGGCTCAAATTGAAACTCTTTAAATTATGTCTAAATAATCTTTATACTAATAAAATTTTTCTTGATTTTTTCAAATGAAGAAGTTTTTTTGTTGGACACAGTCCAATGAAAAAGTGAAGGATGTCTTCTACAAGCATGCATCCATTAGATACAAGGATGTCATGTATGATATCAAGGATGCTTGGAAGAAGAAAAGGAAGAAAGATCCGAGTGATCTAGATGGAGTTTGGAATAAGTTGGTGAAGTCTTGGGAAGATCCTAGTTACCAAAAGAAGTGTGAGATACAGAGCAGCAACCGTCGATCTGAATGAGCCAAAGCGGGGACTGGCATGTTGTAAAAACCTAATTTTTGGATGCAGGAATGGGGATGCGGCTTGGAGGCCCTATGATGACAGCACATTCTTTAATTAGCATAAGTTGAATGATGTTGGCTTCTTGCTGATCACTTTGTTGCTATTGAAAATGTTTTGAAACTTGAAAAACCCGTTTTGAGTCAAAATTGGCTCGTTTTAAACCTAATCGTGCAAAATTCAAACAATTTTGGTCGTAAATTTTTGTATGAGTCTCAAAACAGCCTTAAACTTAAATTTATAGTAGATTTGGCCTTTCTCCACACTTTTTTTTTTATCTCTAATACGGTTTTTCAAATTCAGACGTTTCGGGCATCAAACGTGCTTCGAAAGAGCCAAACATCACCCAAGAGCTTCCAACGCCACTTGGAGTGGTGTTGACTCTTCCCCAATGCCACTTGAAGTGGTGTGGACATATTTTGGCAGCCCAAAAGGTAGTTTTTGATCCATTTTCAAACACCAAACTATCGAATAAGGCTAAGCAGCATTCCAAATCAGTTTTCAAGCTGGAGATGAGATAGAAAATGGTGGTTATTATCTATTTATCATTTGTTATCATTATCTCTTGATTTTTAAATGATTTTTATTCAATTATCATTTATCAAAATGAATTTCTATCTTTATCTTTTCCAAAATCCATATACAGCAGCTTTATTATGAGATTTAAACTCCTCTACAGCCTAAGAACGTGGTTGGATATAGATAGTTAATCCCCAAGAATGGGTAAACACTAATCTAGGGATAAGAATCCACGAGATGAAGTTTATCTCTTTTAATTGGCTGCCTATAAAAGGCAATTGATTCTCCTTGAGAAGGAGGTTGGCTGGTGATTAGAAAGAAATTCATTTTTAAGCTTGCATTAATTCTAAACTTGGGTTGTTTTGAAGCTAAAATCGATTTACTACAAAGATTTTGACTTAGAAACCCTAGGTAACATTTGCATTAGAGTTTTCTGGTGTTTCTTGAGAAGAATACAACCTGCCATTTCAATTCTTGGTGATTAGAAACAACGAAGCCTTGTTCTACATCATTCGACACTCCCTGAGGGTACTCAAGCTAAGTCTAGAGAGTTTCCAGGTAAGTTTTGTAGGTTTTAATTGCTGCTTTGATCATTCTTTGCATGATTTAATTAGAATAACATGTTTTTGTGATTTTAAATATTTATTGGCATGATTTATGGCATGTTTTAAATGTTTAAATGGTGTGAAATGATGTTAATATGCTCCATATATGTATTTTATGTTACTAATATATTTTTGTAGTATTAATAAGTTATGGGTAAGATCTGATTTGGTTTTGTGTTACAATGAATTTTCTATGAATATTTATATGGTTTTAATGCATAAAAATTGCATCTTTTGGGTGAAAATGTGTTATGATGCATTCTAATATGTTCTGAAATTAATATGAATATTTTTAGGCTTAGAACATTTAATTTTGGCATTTAAATTGCTTGTGCATAGCATTTTTCTGTGTTTTCTCCTGTTTTTATGCATTTTTCTTTAAATCTGGGATGGCACTGGCGTTGGGGCCAGTCTAACTGGCGTTATGCTAGTTGAAGTGGCATTGAAAAGCCTACAACGCCAGTCCTACATTGGCATTGGGATCTGGACTAGCGTTAGGGCCTTTTATGCTTTAAAAATGCTGTTTCGCGTGGAATTAAGAGACGAAGTAAGCTTCGAATCCTTCTTGGGCAATTGTAGTAGGTTTTTATGCTTGAAAAATGACTAATAATTTTTATTTGGTAATTAAAATAGGTTAAAACAAGTTAGAAACCTAGGTTGTGTTGTTTGGTGCTTTGTGTGCTTTAATCACCTTTGGCATGTAATTAGATTTTTAATCATATTTGGTAAATGTGTTAAAATGAATCTTGTTTGTTAACAATAGAAATTGATTTTTGTAAATGTATTATGCATGTAAAATGTAGGATTTGTTTTGTTTTATTTCTTTGATATAATTGCCATAGAGGAAATGAAGGTTAGAATAATTCTAGAAGTGGCTAGTAGGAATCACGCAATAAGAATGCAGTAGTCCGATCATAGAATCTCTGGGGTCAATGTGCCTTTGCATTCTTAGGGGAATCCAAAAGGACATGACAACTCCCGCAAGTGTACGGAATAGATATAGTATATACTCGAAGTATGAGGTCGAATCCACATGGACAAATGTGGAAATCTTTGTAAAATGAAACAATTGACAGAAAAGTAAAATGAAAACCCTTAAGTTGATTTTGAAATTATTTTAAAACTAAATCAAACAAAGAAACCAAAAACAAGTAATTAACGCAATAACAAAACAACTAAGATTAAAAACAATCAATAAAACAAGCACTAGAGTTCAGGATTTCATCTAGAGAGAGCAATTCAATTAACAATGCAAATTCATTTAAGCAAGATTTTTTGAAAGTGTTTTAATCCTCTGTCAAAGTAGAAAAATGATTTGATCCAATCAACTATGCTAATCTATCGATGCACACTGATTAAGTAAACAAATCCATGAAGTGAATCTTTAAATCAAGTTTAAGTTAATTGCCATGTCTGTATTAACATCTAAACAAACATAAATCTACGTGGCCAATCAAGAAATATGTTGATGAAGCACTTGAAAATTGAATTAAATGAATCAACATGAAAAACAATCATTAAATAGAAATTCAATCCATTGTTAATTGAATCACCCCCTACTAGATTACACTCATCCCTCTAATAGGGGAATTAGTTCCAAAACATCATAAAAATACTAACAATAATAAATAAATAACAACTAAACATGATTGAATAAATTAAATAAGCAAGGAAGAATAAACTTAGTCTTGGAAGCTTGAATAAATCTTCAAATCTTCAAAAACCTTGCTAGTCTCCTTGAATCTCTTCAAAACTCAAAACTACATAATCACAAGTGTTTCTAACTAATAATAATGTTCCTAGATGGTGTGGCAACTAAAAATAATGTTCTATTTATATTCTCACACTTAAAAACCCTAAAAATACCTAAAAGAATCATAAAAATCACAAAAACCCGGTTTGGTTTGAAATTCAGCATGAAAAGAGTGCAGACCGGATCAAATCTGGTCTGCTCCTGGTCAGACCAGATCCAATCCTGTCTACTCCAAACTGCTGCCCAAAATGCCACAAAAAACCTCCAAAAAGCCGAGACACACAAGCAGACTGGACCAGATCCGGTCTGAGGCTAACCAGATCGGATCCAATCCGGTCTGCTCCTTGTCTTCTGTCTAAAATTTGCCAGAACTTGTCCTTCGCATGAAATCAACCCGAACTTGTCCCAAATTAATCTCCTCCATCCCTAATATTGTAAAACATAAAATATCAACAAAAATAAGTGCTAAAATAACTTAAATGATGGAGAAATCAAACAAACTTCTAGTGATTTATGTACGTTAAAAACCAATTATCAAATTCCCCCACACTTAAACTTTTGCTTGTCCTCAAGCAAATTGAATTAAAACTTAAAGTCATTAAATCAAATGCAAACCTATCCTAATCAAAGCTTTCATCATAATAACAATTACCTTACTTAACCAATGTCAAATCACTTGTAGTCAAAGGTAATGTTAAACACAAGCTTACCAAATCAAAATCCAAGTATAACCAATTGAATTGTAAATCGAATCAACACAATCATCCCAACACTCTTACGAAATCTCATATCAACTCTAAAGTGTTTAGGGGTAAAAGTGTTTCACTCAACAATCAAAGCAAGGAAGAAATTCAAGCATAAGCTTGCCTCTTAATCAATAGTCCTCCACTAAAATCATTGAAAATACAAATCAAAGGGTCTTAACTTGGTTGTAATGTGGCTTGGGACAAGGTAGGATTTAGGAAAAGAAAAGAGAAAGTAATGGGCAAAAGTGCACTAGAACTCAAACCATTAACCTGTGGAGAAAAATGCAATTAATTACAAAACTTGAGTGATTCCAATGATATAACACTTCATTGCCAAAACATGTTTTATGCTCAATATTCACTTTCAACTTCTTTTGAACTTATTCTTTTCATTCATTTTTTTTCTTTTCCAAATTTTCAATCTTTTCCATTGAGCAAGCAACAAATATTTCCAATCAAAGTTCTTTTGGCAAAATCATTCATGGAAAACTCAAAACTCAAAAACTTAACTTCACAAATCAATTCAAAACAAAAGAGTTACAAGACAAGTGCACTCGAGGGTTAGAAACATAGGGAAAATGTAAGAATGGCTAAATTAGGCTCATAATTATGGCAAATCAATCAAACAAGAAAAGGAAAATAAGGCTCAACTTGGATTACTAAAGGTAAACAAGGCGGTTTATTTGGCCAAGATTTAAACCTAAATGCCCTTATCACTTTCATATTTCCAATAAAATCATGTGGATTCCAATTGCAGACCAAGGTAAGTTCTAATGAATTGTCACCAAGCAAGATTCACTCAACAACAAAAATAGGAGCATGTAAATGATAAATGCTCAATTTAGCTCAAAAGCTCAAAAGGTAAAGAACAATATTAAGAATCCAGTATTCAATTGAAACTCACAATCAAATTAATCACACTAAAAACTTGAAAATTCAAAGCTCAAAGTTTAATACTAACTTCAATCAAGTAATTTTCCAAAAGTTAAACAACACAATTATCGTCATAATTAAGCTCCAATTGAAACAATTTTGAACAATTAACTTAATGAAAATAAGTACCAACACAACATGCTCAAAGCCAAATATGAAAAACAACACAAGTTATACACATAAAGCATAAGAAAATTCAAAATTAGCCACAACTACTTAATAAGCATCACATTACATTAATTCCCTCCCCCACACTTGAATGAAACATTGTCCTTAATGTTTGAATAACAAAACTTAAAAGCAAAGGGGGTAAGGAAACTTTCCTAAAAAATAGGCACATCAAACACCGATACAAGAGTCGGTGAGTAGAGAAAACCAAAATAAAAACCTGAAAAGAAAACACAAGAAAACATACTAAAAGACTATTCTAAAAATAAAAAAAAAATCCAAATAAAAATAAAGTTCAAAAGTAAAAATCAAATAAATAAAAAAAATAAAGTAAAAAAGTGGGTTGTCCTTCCCACAAGGGCTTTATTTAACGTCTAGAGCTAGACGATGTAATGCATTCATGGAGGCTCAAAGTTGAGGCATGAAGATCTTCCAGTGTTCTTGATCACATTCATAACATGCTTCTTGGAAGAAGAAAGAAAAGTTTATGGTTGAGGATCTAAATGATTTTATTCATCATTCCTCCCTTTAAAGCACCATTTATAACTCTTATTAAGTTTAGCAAAAGCTTTGTCCACCTTCTTATTCATCTTTTTGCTAGTTAGAGATTGACCGGTATCAAGCATGAAGAATGTAGTGCCCTTTGGAACCTTACTACCATCACCCTTGACATCTACTACCAAATTATCATCAAGATTATTCACATCCATAGTAGTTTCCTTGCGCATGGATGTTGACGTTAAAACTTGATCGGTGTCCATCTTGTAGCTCGCATCCTTACTTTTAAGTTAGGGATGTTCATCATTAGTGAGCACATGAAACTCCTCATTGTCTCCCCCTACTCGATAGTGATCTTTCCTATATTCACATCTATCATAGCTCTACTTGTTGCTAAAAATGGGCGTCCCAATATGATAGGAATTTCCATATCCTCTTCCAAATCAAGCACAAGAAAATCGGCTGGCAAGTAAAACTTTCCCACCTTAACCAAAATATCCTCTACAACTCCCATTGGATGTATAATCTATCTATCCGCTAGTTGTAACGAAGTTATGGTTGGTTTAAGCTCACCAAGTCCTAACTTCCTGAAAAGAGACAAAGGCATAAGATTAACACTTGATCCTAAATCACACAAACATTTGTCAATAAAATGGCAACCGATAGAGCAAGGTATAGTAAAACTCCCTGAGTCCTTTAACTTTAAGGGTAATTGGTGTTGGAGAATTGCATTACACTCCTCTATTAAATGCACTCTTTTATGCTCCTTCAATCTCTTTTTATGCATGGTGACCTCTCGAAGAAACTTGAGGTATTAAGGCACTTGTTCAATCATATCAAGAATGTGGATGCTCTTTGTAATATTCATTAATGTCTCCAAGAATTGGTTGAAGTTGTTAGCATCACCCTTCCCTACAAGTCTTTGTGGAAAAGGAATGAGATAGACATATTTGACAACAACTTTAGGGGGTTCTTGTTCCACTTCTTGTTTTGTTGATTCACCCTCTTATCTTTACACCTCCACTCCTTTCTTCAATGTTGGCTCATAAAGTGCCTGTCGATTCCATAATGAAAATGCCATACCTGTCTCCCTTGGATTAACCACTGTGTTGCTAGGCAAAGCTTCTTGAGGTCTTTCTTGCAATTGCTTTGCAAGTCATCCAATTTGCCGTTCAAGATTTTGAATGGTGACTCCTTATTGCTTCATCATGGTCTTGTGTTGCTTCAAAACGGCCTCTTGTTGCTTCACATAGACATCTTGATTGGCCATGTATTTTAACACCAATTCTTCAAAAGATGGCTTGGCTTGTTGTTGAGGTGGTTGTTGCACTTATTATTGAGGTGGTTGATATTGTTGCCTTGGTGAGAATCCAGGTGGAGTTGCATGACTAGGATGGCTAGATTGATTGGGGTCCCTCCATGCAAGGTTAGGGTGATTACACCAACCTGGATTATAAGCGTTCGTACACGGATCATATCAGGGTTGATGATTGTCATAGCCACCCACATAGTTTGCCACCTTCGCATTTTGATTCCCATTCTAAGTGCAATTTGTGGATGGATGCCCAAATTAACCACAATAATAGCAAGCATCATTGGTAGGAGGATTAGAGTGACTTGGTTCCCTAGCCAACAACATCTTCGCATGTTTAGTGAGCTCAGCACATGATTAAGCATTTTCAAAGTGATTGATCACTAGAATGATTCCTCCTATTCCTGCCAACTTTCATTTGGGAGTTAGTCGCAATCATTTTAAAGATATCCCACATCTCATCCGAGGTTTTATCACCCATACTAATTTTAACATGAGTGTTTACTAAGTTTTGTCCATTATCACATAACCCCTCATAAAAGAATGTCACCAAGAGATTAGTGGGGTATTGATGATGTGGACATTTAGTAAGATAGCCTTGAAATCTATCCCAAGCTTCATGGAAGAATTCACCATCATTTTGGAAAAAAGTGCAAATCTTAGTTTGCAGCTCAATAGTCTTGCCTTATGAATAGTATTTAGTCACAAACTTCTTGTAGACGTCATCCCAAGTTTGCATAGAACCTTCAGGCAAGTTCATGAACCAAGTTTTGGCTCTATCGTTCAATGCTAGAGGAATGCATCGCATTCGCAGCTCAAGTTCTGGAACACCATTCAAAGGAAAAGTTGCAATGACGCTATGGAATTCCATCATAAATGCTAATGCGTCCTCAGATGGTAGACCATGGAAGTGTGGAATCATGGTGAATTGAAGAGTCTTCAAGTCATAATTCCTTATAGCGACACTCAAAACAATGCATGAAGGGGATGCACTAATAACAGCGTGTTGAATATCATGAAGATAGGACCTATTATTGCCATTCCCTTGTGGTGGAACAAACCCTTGTTGCCGCCCATCTTGTTGTGGAGGATGTTGAACATTAACAATGGGACGTAGTGGATCAACAACTACACTGATGGGTGGATTAGCAACTCCATTAGCACTATTGTTTCCACCGTTGTTATCGATAAAGTCCTCAACATCATCATTGATGTCTTTAACATGTCCATCAGGTAGGTTTAATGGTAACCCAATTTGTGGATCACCTGGATTCCTCGGTTGACTCATCTCACACAATTCAACTTCTTCTTCATTTTTGCTAGCTACGAATTGTTGAATGATTAGGTCGGTATGTGCGTTGGATCTTAGGATTCAAAGGTTCTAACTCGAATAAATCAAATTTCTTTGATTGATTTTGAGTTGCCAAACACTACCTAAAAAATCAACACAAATCCTAAATTCGGTAGCTAAAAGTAAAAGAAAAAGTATACAATACGTAATTGAAAAATAACACTCCGTTATCTCTGGCAACGATGCTAAAAAACTTGACAACTCCCCTAAGTGTACATAATAGTTGTAGTATATACTCAAAGTATGAGGTTGAATCCACAGGGACAAACGTGGAAATCTTTTAATTATAGGCACAACTGACAGAAAAGTAAAACGAAAGCCCTTAAGTTGATTTTGAAATCGATTTAAAACTAAATCAAACAAAGAAATCGAAAACAAGTAATTAACACAATAACAAAAACAACTAAGATTAAAAACAATCAATAAAACAAGCACTAGAGTTCACGATTTCATCTAGAGAGAGCAATTCAATTAACAATGCAAATTCATTTATGCAAGATTTTCTGAAAGTGTTTTAATCCTCCGTCGAGGTAGAAAAACGTATTTGATCCAATCAACTATGCTAATCTATCAATGCACACTGATTAAACAATCAAATCCATTAAGTAAATCTTTAAATCAAGTTTAGGTTAATTGCCATGTCTGCATTAACATCTAAATAAGCTCAATTTTCAATTTAAGTTTATAGTAATCCATCGATTCAATTATAAATCCGAACAAACATAAATCTAGGTGGCCAATCAAGAAATATGTTGATGAAGCACTTGAAAATTGAATTAAATGAATCAACATGCAAAACTATCATTAAATAGAAATTCAATCCATTGTTAATTGAATCACCCCCTACTAGATTACACCCATCCCTTTATTAGTGGAATTAGTTCCAAAACATCATAAAAATACTAACAATAATAAATAAATAACAACTAAACATGATTGAATAAATTAAAGAAGCAAGGAAGAATAAATTTAGTCTTGGAAGCTTGAATAAATCTTCAAATCTTCAAAAACCTTGCGAGTCTCCTTGAATCTCTTCAAAACTCAAAACTATGTAATCTTAAGTGTTTCTAACTAATAATAATGTTCCTAGATTGTGTGGCAAGTAAAAATAATGTTCTATTTATATTCTCACACTTAAAAACCCTAAAAATACCTAAAGAACCATAAAAATCGCAAGAACCCAGTTTGGTTCAAAATTCCATGTGAAAAGTGTGCGAACCGGATCAAATCTGGTCTACCCCTGGTCAGACCCTGCCCAAAATGCGACAAAAAGCCTCTAAATAGCTGAGACACAAACACAAATCAGACCAGATCTTGTCTGAGACTGACCAGACCGGATCCAATCCGGTCTGCTCCTTGTCTTCTGCCTAAAATTCATCCGAACTTGTCCTCCACATGAAATCAACCCAAACTTGTTCCAAATTAATCTCTTCCATCCCTAATACTGTAAAACATAAAATATCAATAAAAATAAGTGCTAAAATAACTTAAACGGTGGAGAAATCAAACAAACTTCTAATGATTTCAATAGGTTAAAAACCGATTATCAGTACACCATGTAAGATATTCCTGATGCTGGTTTAGGTAGCAACTCACTCTTGGCTCCCTCATGCTAAAAGCATAGTGCCGCAGTGGTTAGTCAGGCTGGGACCACTGAGGAAACCCCTCTTTGTCTACAGTTTGACGACTCCACTTGGGACGATAGACTATTGATTCAAGTGATTTTAGCCACTTATTATTATTATTATTTTAAACTCTAGTTTCCTTACATTGCATGCTTGCATTAAAACACCCTACCCCGTGGGAACCATTGGTCAAGCTGCCCCAGATTTTCAATGCGCACTTCTTGGGTGGCGAAATCAATGACTACCGCTCATAGATGGAATTGTCCTACTACTGCTTACCATCATAGTTATGGTTAATGAGTGCTCGTTAATGGGAAATTCTAAGCTAAATGTCCTACCATCACTTGAACCTTTTTTGAAAGAGGGAGATGGTTAATGGAGTTTACCTTCTATAGGAACCTCTTGTAGACTGAACCGACTAAAGCCATGTAGTGACCTTAGCAACTTCCACTAGGACTTACCAAATGTTGCTTGCTTATATAATGCCGTGAAGTCATTATCTTGACCTGGTCTAGTGTTATTATTCTTGAATCAAACCTCTAATTGCTACCTGTGGGGGTGTCAAGTGCTAGTCTAAATGTACTTAACTAATGCGGCCCTACAGCATGGGATCAATTAGGATTTGAGAACAGTGACCTTTGACTACTACCTAAGTTTAAGGGACGTTGGTGTGTCGATCCAATTGTACCTGATTGATGCTAAGATGACCCTAGAATATGGGAAACATCAAGGACTCATTAAGAGCAAAGACATGGGATAGGGACATGATGATGACTTATTGTTTGGTTTGGATGTTGAGAGTTTTTTTGCTATGCAAACGCACATACTACATCGGCAATAGCATCCCCTATTGATGCAAAGGCCCAAACCCATTCCTAAGAATCTTGACTTGCCAAATGAACACTTGTGTGGGAGAAATAAGGTTGGAAGTTCTATCACTTGGCAGTAAGTGTGATTGACGAATGTTTGTTACTTGTGTTCATTGCCTCATGCATTCATACATCCTTACATACACAACATAGCATGCTAACCCCTTATTTTGCAAGAACATAGAGCCCTCCAAAAAGTCTTGGGCAAGATAAGCCGGACGGCTAGTTTGAAACGCACCACCACCAACCTTAGAAGCACGAACTTCCCCAAACGCCATGGCCGGGTTAAATGAAGATGTCTTGAAAGCCTTGCAAGAAATGATGGACAAGACCATCAAGAAAGCCTTAGAGGAACGGGATGAACATAGGAAAGATGAATCCTAAAGCAGTGATGAGGAAAGGGATGAGGAAAGACACCCTGACCAAGAAGCCTTAAATGCTTTGACTAAGAAGATGGAGAGGCTCCAAGAGATTGTCAAGAGGAAAGACCAAGATTTTGATTTTGACAACTTAGGCTTGTATGGGATAATTAGACTACCACCTAAGTTTAGGATGCCTGATGTACCAAAGTTAAATGGAGTTAGGGATCCGAAATTACATCTTAAGCAATACATAACCATCATGTCTACAACTACTTTGAATGGGGAGCAAAAGTTGGGTTTGTTTCCTTTGACTTTGGAAGGAGTAGCATCTAATTGGTACCATGCTCAACTGGTAACCGTTAAGTTTGACTGGAAGGCTCTTAACGAGGCTTTTAGGGGTCAGTTCTCTTAGAATGCTGCCTTGGAAGTCTCCTTGAGAGATTTGGAGATGACAAAACAAAAGGATGGTGAGACATTCTCTGAGTTCTTGATTAGATGGAGGAACAAGGCTGCGTTGATGCCTAACAAGCGCTCAAAACGAGATCAAGTCTGGATCATTGCAAGAAATGTTCATGCTAGTTAGGTAGAGAAGCTTTAGCTTATGAATCCAAGAAACTTTATTGAGCTCTTTGATAACAGGCTCCAAGTTGAGGAGATAGAGTCTGAAAAGAAGAAGACATAAAAGGTCAGTTCAGGTTGTACTCACAATTAATCCATTAAGATGGTGGAAGTCAATGCAGTCAAAACCACTTGCCGTTTCTCAAACTTCAACAAGCCACTCTTGAAAGTTTTTGAAAGGCTAGAAAAGGAAGGCCTTTTGAAACCTAAACCAGCAAAAAACCAACCAAACACTAACTCGCCACAATACAACACAAATGCCTTTTGCCATTTTCACCAAGTATAAGGCCATTCCACTAATAACTGCATCAAGCTTAAACACTCCATCCAAGACCTAATCGATAAAGGGAAAGTCATGGACCCTGATTCGAGAAACCCAAGCACAAAAAATAACCCATTAACAAGCTACAATAATGTACCACTCAGAATTAGCTACATTGAGACTGGATTGGCTGAAGAAGATATATGGGCCTCCTTTGAAGACTTAGATGAAGCATGGGTTAATGTGAAAGAGGATCCTGAGTTAGAAATGGGAGCTCCCGAGGAAGTTTGGAATTCCCTTTTGAAGACCAATGAGGAGCTTGATGATGAACAAGAATATATAGAAGATCTCCTAGGCCACCCCTCTGGCAAGTTCGACTTCAAAGCTCTATATCCAAAGCACCCACCACGTGCTACCCCTTCAAAAGATATTGAGCCTACATGGGGACTTGAGTTTGATGTTTAAAAGAATACCCCATGACCCAAGGGATGGGGCAAAGACATGAAGGATTGGGATAGGGCTGGCAACAATTCTTATTAGACAGGGAAGATGTCCCGACTTCCATTGAGAAAGATATTCAGGCCTTATGCGAGGAAGTAGGTGGAAAACTCTCATTTTTAAGGGATGAGGTTGATTCCTACATAATTCAAAGTAGGAAGGATGGTAAGATCATGGATTGCTTCAAATTTAACGCATTGTATAGCTCTAAAGAAGATGAATTAGTGGTTGACAATGTAATGAGGATCGATAATGCTGCACCTGCTTTGGTTACTCGAAGTGGGAGAAATTTTCAAAGGAAAGACTTGGGTGAATCAAACAAGCCACCCAAAGAAGAGGTAGTTAAAGAAGCCGCCATTGTAACTGAGCAACTCAAAAAGACTAAGACTAACGCAAGCATATGGGACTTACTTGTTTAATCTGAGTTTCATTGGTGAGCTTTAGTCAAAGCATTGACACATATCCCAGCTTAAGAATCCACAACACTTGAAGAATTGGTTAGGTTAATGATTGAAAAGAAAACATGGGAGATCACCTTCTCTGATGAAGATTTGTAGTTAGAAGGAAGAGATCATAACAAGGCATTGTTCATTGATGCTGAAGTAAATGGCAAATGAACTTCAGGTGTAATGGTAGATGATGGCTCATCTATTAATGTATGCCCATTTAAGATTCTCTTAAAAATGGGAATAGCCAAAGAAGACCTGAAGCCCTTCGACTTGGTCATTCGAGCCTACGATGATTCCAAACGTGTGGTTGAAGGGACATTTACTGCCAAGGTTAAGACTGGGACAATTATTTCAAAGGTGGATTTTACTATCCTAGATATTCCCATGACCTTTGCTATACTCTTGGGACGACCTTGGTTTCATGCTCTAGGAGGAGTGCCTTCCATAGTCCACCAGAAGATTAAGTTCCCCTATCAAGATGAAGTTTTGACCATCTCAGCTGAACCAATTGCCTCAATTACTGTGCTGCGAGCTGCCCTTCAGGGGGTCATTTCCCCTATGGGCTTTCAGATCATGGGTATCTTTGATGGGCCAAGCAATCCTGTTGTCACTGGATGATGAAGAATATGGAGTATATGAAGAACCAAAAAGCAATCACTCAGCTGCCAGACTTTAAAACCTAAACAACTAAAGAAGGTTTGGGCTATGATGGTAATAAGAAGATCAAGACAGGGAAGGCCCTTGTAGATTTCTTTATTCCTTAAAGTGGGATCCTTTACCCAGGGAAGGTTGAACTGGTGGATATAGGCAAGATCCAAGTGCTAGGGTTCTAGAATTTCAAGGAGCTGCTGGATACCTAAGCTGTGGAGAAATTGCTAATAGAAGGAGTCCACAAGATCAAGATTGAAGAGTTGGTCAAGGAAGCTCATCCAGTTCCAATTGTAATGTCTGAGCTAGATGAGTTTATAGAAAATTCATTGATGAGTCTATTTTATAAAGAGTCTGATCTTGATGTAGTAGCGTCCGATTTGTTTGAGCACGATTCTATTTTTCTTTCAAAAGTCAATGATATAAATGCTGATTTTGTTTATTTGTGTGATGTTTTACCTAATGGCACTATGCATTACATAGATCATACCATAAGCATTTTTGACATTAATTCTATGCAAACTCATTCTATTAATCTTGGCACAAAAGATAATGTAAAGGAAATAGCACTTACGTTTGATATTACTACTAATGGGAGAGAAACTTTTGAAAAAATATTAAATAAAAGAAAAGGAGTATTTACATGGACATGTGACGACATGCCAGGTATTGATAGAAGCATCACAGAAAATTGCATCCCCATAGTTCCAAACAAGAAGCCAATTAAATAGAAGCTGCGAAGACTCAGACTAGAATGGGTGAAGCTTATCAAGGAAGAAGTTGAGAAGCAACTCAAAGCCAGGTTTCTAGAGGTCATCAACTACCCGGAATGGTTCGCCAATATAGTCCTCGAGCCCAAGAAGGATGGAAGGGTGAGAATGTGTGTAGATTACAGAGATCTGAACAAAACATTGATAAAGGATGACTTCCCACTACCTCATATTGATGTTCTGGTTGATAGTGCTGCATCGAGTGTCATGTATTCCTTCACTGACGGGTTTGTTGGCTACAATCAAGTCATGATGGCACTTGTAGATAAGATCAAGACAACCTTCATCACGGAATAGGGTATCTATTGCTACAAAGTCATGCCATTCGAATTAAAGAATGGGGGCAACCTACGAAAGGATGGCTACAACTCTATTCCATGACATGATGCACAAAGAAATTAAGGTCTACGTAGATGACATAATAGTCAAGTCATCAACTAGGGAAGGACACTTTAAAGCATTGGATCAATTCTTGGCGAGGGTCGAGAGGTATAATTTGAGGCTCAATCCAAAAAAATGCATCTTTGGAGTAACTTCAGGGAAGCTCCTTGGAAATGTGGTGAGCCAGAAAGGGATTGATGTAGATCCAAACAAGGTGGAAGCCATTCAAGACATGCCAGCACCTAAGATTGAGAAGGAAGTAAGAGGTTTTTTGGGGAAGGTCCAATACATTAGCAGGTTCATCTCCAGATTAACTATGATCTATGAGCCAATCTTCAAGCTTCTTAAAAAGGGTCAAAAGATAGAATGGGATGAACAATGTCAAATAACGTTTGACAAGATCAAACAATACTTGATGAGCCTACCTGTTTTGCAACCACCAAGAGTAGGAAAGCCATTAATATTGTACTTGGCCTTGGAAGATGATGCTATAGGAGCCATGATTGCACAAGAGAATGAAGATGGAGTTGAGCACACTATCTACTATCTAAGTAGGAAGCTGCTATCCTACAAAGCGAAATATGACATTGTTCAGAAAACCTGCGCGACGGGATTCGGCCCACCAATTAATCATTTGAGATATTATTTTAGTACATATACGTATGTATATAGGGTTATCCTTTACTTTATTACTTTATCCTTTCGGGAATTTTGATGGAAGGATTTCTTTACTTTACTAATGCAACACAGTCAACTCCGTTTGTTAGAACAACTTCCATTGATGATATGGATAACAAGGAAGCTGAGGCACTATTACCAATCCTACCGATTTCAACCTGTGGCAAAGGTTTATTCACTTATATGAAGCTCCAGTACCAGTGGGAAAGCTTGCTAAATAGTTGGTGTTGCTGACAGAGCTTGACATCCAATATTTGACTAAGAAGACCATCAAAGGGAGAGCTGTAGCAGAGTTTCTTGCCCTTAATCCTATAGAAGGCCCTTAATCCTATAGAAGGGCAGGAAACCTGGGAATATGATTTTCCTGGTGAGTCTTTAAACCTAATAGAAGAAAACGGGTGGAAGGTCTGCTTCGATGGGCAGTCAACCAGAAAGGAGCCGGCTGGGGCAATTCTGATCACACTAGAAGAAGAGAATATCCCTTTGGCAAAGAAGTTGGATTTCAAAGTCACTAATAACATGATAGAGTATGAGGCATGTGTGTTCGGTTTAAAAGTAGCTATTGCAATAGGAGCAAAGAATCTCACCATCTATGGGGACTCAATGATCATAATCAATCAAGCGTCTGAGAACTGGGAGGTCAAAGATAAGAAGCTAAAGCCATATGTAGAGTATATTTAGATGCTCACCTTGAGTATTGTGAATTATACTTTTGTACACCTACCAAGGGAAGAGAATCAAATGGATGATGCACTTGCAACCCTAGCATCTATGTGGGATAATCCTGAAAATGTAGCTATGAAGCCGCTATTGATGTGCAGATCAAGGGTTCCTTGTTACTAGGGTGATGTGATCCAAGATGGCAAGTTTTGAATTCATAATAGGGAGTCTTGCAATTCAAATTCATGAAGATTGAATTCAAATATGGAGCATATTTTGGTCAAGATTGACAATGGCAATGGTAAGATGGCAATATTGATGACGGCAATCTTATGGTGATGACGGTATGAAGAAAATAAGGTTGTTAGCTTTTCTAGCAAGCTTAATCTACAAGTCAAAGTCAATGGTCAATAAGTCAAGGTAAGGTCAAGGGTCAATAAAGTCAATATTAGGGCATCAAGAAGTGCTTGGACGAAACCCGAAACCCTTAGGGTGGCAGCCGCACATTTGGAGTCTAAATTCGATTAGGAAGTTAATTTTCGGATTTCTGAACATGGCAGATT
>CANYLF011240186.1:0-10521 GCA_948193215.1 Bocquillonia castaneifolia
AGTCAGAAATACTGTTTTTAAACTGTGTTTTCTGTTCAAAAATTTCATTTTGGTGATTTTTGGCTTACAACGATCGTTGCACTATTCACAATGATCGTTGCTGATTTGCAACGAGCTCGTTGCTATTTTCCCATGAGCTCGTGTATCTTACTGGATTTTCGGCCGTTTTCATGTATTTCACAACGATCACTGTTCATTTCACAACGATCGTTGCAACCCATTTTCAGAGAAAAAAATTATTTTCGAAGGGAATTTTTAATTGAATTTTAATTTATGATTAATTACTATCATTATATATATTAATCCGTATTAAATAGTGTTAGATTCGGGTCGTTACAGAAGCGGCCAAGTATAAAAAGTAATTTTGATTGATACTAAGATAAATTTTTATTTGTATATTATATATAATATTATGTAATTTTTAAAATGTATTAAAAGACTAATTCTACTGATCTATTAATATTTTTACTAATTCTACTAATGTATTATTATTTTTACTAACTTCAATTTATTTTATATTCTTAATGAAGGGAATCAAAATTGAAGCAACAATATGAAATAATACCATAGAAAAATTTAAAGACCCTCTTCAAATGGGAAAGACTTACATTTTTTCTAATAGATCTACTAAAAATATTAATGGTGATTACTCAAGTCTTCATGGAGACTTGGAACTGTATTTAAATTCATATAAAATTGTTAATGTCAATAAAACAATAATATCTCTAGAAATTATGATTTACAATTTCAAATCATTCTTGGAAGTGAAAACAAATGTCAAGTAAAAACATTGAAGAAAGTTTAGGTATATGAATTATTTTTTCAAATATATATATTAGTTTATTTCTTTAATTATTTTTGTGTATATATTTTTAATAAAATTTTATTCTAAATAAAATAACAACATGTTAAAATTAAAAAAAAACTTTAAATCAAAATACATAGTATCAAAAAGTAAAAAGAATGATTTGAGAATATAATTGTATCAATAACAAGTACCACGCATTTAAATCATGTGAAAAAAAACTAGTTCCTCAAAAAAGTAGAAAAAAAATATAAAAAGTAACTATTTTTACTTTAATTTATCAATTTTAATTTTAATCAATTCTAATTCATTCACTAATAATTCAAATTTATCAAACTTTATAGTTTCGATAATTCTCTAAATTTTTATGTTCAAAAAAAAATATTATTAAGGATAAAATTATGACTAATTTTAAATTTTAATACTTCGTAATTTTTTTTAAAATTATCACATAAATTTGTTACAAATTAAAAGTATGGAATTTTTGTGGTAATTAAATAAAAATAATAATATAGCTAATGAATGCCTAAAAGAGTTAGGCTTGAACCCAGAAAGACCACTAAGGCATCAAGAAAAGTTTGAAAAAGTTGCACAGAAGTTCTATGCACCCACAAGGTAAAATAATCGACACAACACAAAACCCCAGGAAAGGACCCTGCACTGACCCTAATTTAAATTTCATTTTGTGACAGTGTTGTCTTCATTTCACTGCACTGTAATAGAACCCCCCCACCAAATAAAAAAAAAGGAAAATGTCAATGGCAGGAGGAGGATCTAGGGTTTTCAGAGGCTGCAGGGCTCTGTTAGCTCCAACTAAATCGGCTGCTGCCGCTGCTACAGCGTCAAAATCAACCGCCGCTAGAAAAACTACTTCAGCAGCTTCTGCGGCCAAGCCAAAATCGGCGCCGGCGAGGACCGGTGGAATATTCAAGGCCACCCCAGTTTCACCTGCTTTGCGTGAGTTTCTTGGTGGCGTTCCAGATTCTTCTCGTGCTGAGGCTGTTAAAAAGATTTGGGACTACATTAAACTCCACAATCTTCAGGTTTTTAATAGATTAAACCCTAAATAGTCTTAAATTTTTTATTTGAAATTGTTTTTAGGGTCTTAGATTTGTGCGTATTTAATTATTAAACACTGACCTGTACTTTCACTTGGGATTTTGTGTATCTCAGCTGTGTTGAGATTTATAATGATATTAATAACAAATCTATATTGGGTTCGGCTGAAATGAAGTTTTTTTTTTTTTTTTTATGGATTTATATTGTTATTTTGTTTTTTCATTATGGGTTTTAGCCTGTTAGGATTTTTTCTATGTTCAGAAAGGAGTCAAAAAGCATTTCATTTATCGTGCTCTGTTAGTGTAGAAACGTGGAAACTTGTCAGTAAGAAGAATTAGAGTGCTGCTGTTTAGTGCCATTCAATTTATATCTCTGATTAATAACATGGACGCATACCATTTGTGTGTTTGTGTTTGTTATAGATGAGCATCTCATTGAAGGAATTAGATTAAATGGGATTATTTTTTTAAGTGCATCTATGTTTTACGAGTGTCTTCTTGATGGACTAAGGAGCTTCATCCTTACTTGATTGGCTTAATGATAAACTTTGATTGTTCTTCTCACTCTAGTCTTATGATGATGGATTTTACAGGCGTTTAAATTATTCAACGCGTTTAATGGGATGTTATGATTGAGTCATGTTGATTTGCTGCAAAATTTATGTGTTGAATCGTGTTTGCTTTTTTAATTCAACCTGCAGAACCCCACAAACAAGAAGGAGATATTTTGTGATGACAAATTGAAGGCCATATTTGACGGGAAAGACAAAGTTGGATTCCTGGAGATTGGAAAGTTGCTATCCCGCCATTTTGTGAAGACTTGATTAACTCAGGCCTCTCTGTGGAGCAAACTTTTGCTACTGATCTTTGCATGTGCTTTATGTTGATATTTTGCCTTTTTTTGAGACCCGATTTCCTATGGGATTGTGTTGCAAATTAACAAGGACATGTTGTAAAAATTGGCTAGGGAAAAAAGGCTTTGCATTTTAACATGCCTTTTGACATCAGCTTCTTTCTTAATCACTTTTATGATCTTTCATTATGTTAACAATTATCTGATTCATGATCAATCTTAAGTTTGTGGGTTGCCAAACCTTCCCGTGAAATAGCGTGCCCGACTTTCAGATCAGGCATTTAGGTATGCAAACTGAACATTTGGGTTGCATACATATGCTTTTGTCAATCTGTAGTTCTTACCGCAGTTGTGCTTGAGCATAGGGTAAACATTGATATTGAAAGTGAAAAATGCGTTTGATTAAGCTAACGGGCATGAATTATGTTCCAAGAAAGATGAATATGCTCGGAAAAGAGAGGGAGAATGGAAAAAGGTCTATATATTTATATATAGCAGAGGACCAGGCTGAAATTAGTGTGCCTACTTTGTCATGGAAATGCTGCAAGACATTCTTTAAGTGCCTTTTACTGAATTTAAATTCCACATCGTAGCCCATGAAAGGAACCAAGTTGAAATTAGAATGGCCTGAATTTCCAAAAGCTTCTGAAGCAGAGAAATGCAGTGCTAACCAAATTTCAACCTAATCCACCGTCTCAATTCCAGATATATTAATTTAGTTTGAGGATGAATTGCATCTGAATTGTTCCTGCAGTTCACCAATATAGGAACAATTCACCAATTTTCGGTTCTAATGTACATACAAGTCTGACGGCGTTAGCTTTAGTTGAGAAGATGTTGAATCCATTTTTCTACAACAGCAGGAGAACCATACCAAGGTCTCAGCTCATCTTCTGAACCTACTGGTGAGTGATACACTCCATCCAAGCTAATGTTGAGTGCACCCTCAAGATGTGCTGATTCCTCTGGTACCACTCCATCACCCCATACATCTGCCTTTCCGCATACCTACTCACAGAAATTACCTTATTATTAGTTACCAAAGATTGCCCTTGCTTGAACAAAAGATGGTGATAATAATCTTGACACTTGAACGCAAAACTTAGATCTGTCACTGAATTTTGCTATAAGGAATCGTTGATGAGGCATCAATTAGTTACCTGCTTATACCCTTGCCCAATGAACCGAGTGCGGAAGTTAGGGCCTGAAGACGCAGAATTGCTCGTGTTGTTCACAAGAGCAGCCTCTGCAGTTGGTTGGTCACTAGCCATGGGAACTACCATGTTAACTTCTGCATTTGTGTTACTAACGATACGATCCCCTCGAATATACCTGCAACGCAACATTGCTGTTTAAATTTACAACAATTTTTAGCTTTAAATTCAGAAGATGTAATGATTGATTTTGCAGGAAGCAATTAGCCAGATTCATAAAACAGTCCTTATTGCTGCGTCTTAACCTTCCTGATGTTCATACTCTGATAAGGCAATTTGAATTAATATCAGTAAACCTATTCCAATAGTCAGTAGGAATAAACACTAGACTACCATGTATGCCATGAGGGTAGGGATTTGAAGGAACCAACAAAAATTGCTATCAAAATCATTGCTTTACTGAACTAGTAAAAGCTTTAGAGTTTCTAGGAAAGATCAAAAATCTTATGCAAATGGAATAGTATTGGTACTCAACACATTAAAATAAATGAAATAATTGCATTGCACCATTATAGGATATTCAATCATCTCTAAACTCAGCTATATGTACTAACTTGGTTATAAAGCTCTTGAATCATAATTATCACCAATGGTGTGCATATATATTGCCATTAACAGGATTCAAGAAGATGTTAATAGCATGACCTTTTCTTCTCTCATTTTCCTTTCCACAGCAGAAAGAGACAAGAATGAATACCAGGAAGTTCTTATAGAAGAACAATTTGAGAAGATTTAATGTTTTGTTAAGATGAAATCCATCCAAGCAGAATATAAAGCAGGTATAGATGTGAAAATGGGGTTTACGGTTTACCTCCCAGCAACACATACATATTTGAGGTGAGGATTGTAAACAGCTTTGGCACAATGCTTTTCCACGTAATAGAGGAGACCTCTTGTTTGATCAACAACCCCTGCCACTCCTTTTGGAGGTGGCCTGTAATAAGTTACAAGAAAAATTGTATTGTCTAGCAACAGAAAGAGGAACAATTATGAAGATTTTAAATGATGAGAAGACCTACAAGTGAGGAGTACCAAGGGTCAACAGCAAAGAGATATCAGACAGCCCAAATTCTTCCATGTAGACACGAGCAAGCCATCCTCCAGCTGAGTGACCAATCAAGGATAAAGTCCCACCTGCAATTTGAATTTCTAATGAGTTTTTATATATATAAGAAAATGGCATGTCTCTACTCTAATTCTAACAGTCAATTAAGCATTTTGGATTTGCATTATTAAAGTCTCCTACTAAATGAACACAAGCAAATTATCAGCAGCAGCAACAAGCACCTTGTGCTAGCTCCTTTGCCTCACAAACTGCCTCATCAACCCTCTTCAAATACCTATACAAATTACAATTACAAACACAATTTCATTACACAACATATATTTATACTAAAATCAGAGACACTAGCTAGCTAGCTAGCTCATTTATTTACTACTAGTAATAATACTGACCAATCAAGAACAGGCCGAGGCTGGAGAGTGCCACGCCAGTAGTTGGGGTCGACCAAACCAGCAGCATTCCTCAGCCAATCAAATCTTGACACCTTAGCAACAACTGTTTGCACTCCATACTTGTTCAGAGTTACTTCCAACTTCTCATAATCTCCTGTGTTGTTTCCTAAGCCCTGTAAGTAAGTAACAAGTAACAACAACCAAATTCTTTGTTAGTCCATTATTGTTATTTGTACACATGTGTGATACGGAGAGGATGTTACCGGAAGAATGACAGCAGGGCGGATGGCGGTGGTGGTGGTGGAAGTGCAGATGTTTGAGGAGCAATGAGTTGTGATGTGGAATGGAGAGAAGGAAAAAGCCACCACACCCATATAGCTATAGCTATAGCTTTTAAGGGTTAGTTTTGAAAGCTGGGGAGGAGGTAATAGATAGATAATTAAGTGAAATGAAGATATTGGAAGAAAGCAGCTAACAGGACTTGCATTGCATTTGCATGATGTGCACACTCTCATCACCAAACATAATAAAACATTATCTCCCACTAATGAATCATGGGCCTGTTTGTAATTATAAGTAGACCTCTATGCCCTCATTTATTCCTACTTCCAATAGAGAACTTAAAATACCTCCAGAAATTATTAATCAAAAAAGAAAAACAAGAAATTATTACGTTATGACCTTTCAATTTATAGTCCATCAAATGGCACAAATGATCGATTATAATTATCAAGTTAAATATTGAATATATTATGGTATGTATCAGAAAATAAATGAAAATTTCACTAATAATTTCTCAAATACTTCTTTTTTTCTTTTTATCTATTTTTTAAAAATTACACTAGTAAATCTTTCTTTTTACTAACTTAAACACAATATTTTCACTTCTCTTAATATAAGGAAAAATCTACTTTAATTAAGAAGCATTTTTAAAAAAAATTAAAAAAGAGAAAAAAAGAAATATATACCAAACAGGCTTACATTTTCAGCTTGACACCCCAATTATAAAAAGGCGCAACTATATAATAACTGAGCAGCGAAAAAACTACAGTTCATTTTTGTCAAATAGCATGCCCTCTTCACTTAGCTCCCAATTCTTTCAAGCTGCTGCTGCTAATCCATTATCCATAGCTGCAGCTAAGCAAGTTCTATCCTCTATAATGTTAAAACTTCAATTCCCATCTTCCATTACAAAACCCAGAAAGCTCCACTATTATCAAAATCGTTGTTATAATACTAACACAGACACGGTGAATGCTTGTTCTCTTGCTTCTAAAGTACTTACAAGCAAAGACCTTGTAGCTTTGGAGTATGCTGAGCTTAAAATCACTGATATGAATTCTGGGGTAAACCCGTTTCATATTGACTCATTCTCATATGGGTTTTCTTTCATATCACTGAATTGTGTGTGTGTTTATGGATTGCAGGAACTGGGTCATGTTAGAATCAGACAACATGTGAACCCTTTGAGATCATCTTTCTCTGTAATATGAATTTATTTTTTGTTAAATTGATTTATTGGTTTAAAATTTGTGACTAAAGAAAGTTCAAATCTTTAGCTGTTTCCTGGCTGTTTATAGTGGAAGAAGCTTTGCTTACTTGATCAATTATTTGATAGACAGGTGCCAGCACAAGTACCTAATTGGAAGGAAGTTTTCAAAGACCCTACATTACCACTCATGGTGGATATTGGATGTGGTAACTTTGCTAGTGGTTTTTTATTATTAATTATTACCATTGTCATTATGTGCCTTGTCTTGATGTGAGCTAGAGGATATTTTTGCTTATTTTACCTGAGAATTAGAAACTTTGAACATAAAATGTAGAAGGAAACAGAAATCACATAACAGTAGTGCTTAGGGCCTTAAGGTGTAATGGTATAGCATAGGTGAAATAAATGGAAAATTGATTGGACACTATCATTTGGATGAAACGCCTGTTCCAAGGACTTGATTCTCTGCATTTGTAATTATTGGCAGTGAAAATGTTGTTAATACTTGATTTTGTTTCTGAAATCATCGCTGTTAAAAAAAGTCTATAGTTTGTGGATTTATTGCCATTTTTTTGTCAATTTTGGTTTCAATTGCTGCCTATAGTACTATTAGAGACGGCAAAGAATTAATCTGCCTTAAAATCAATAAATTTTTCAGGAAGTGGCAGGTTTCTCATATGGCTTGCAAAAAACAATCCAGATTCTGGAAATTACTTGGGAATTGAAATACGACAGAAAGTATGGGAATGAACTCCTTGAGTCACTTCTAATTCACTCCAGAATTCTTCTGATTAGTGAATTTATATTTAGTTCGCTCTCTTTTACTTTACCTACAATACGTGACTTCTTTGTTTCTTATGTTCCATCACTATCTGCTCGATGCAGCTGGTCAAGCGTGCTGAACATTGGGTGAAGGAGATGGCTCTCGGTAACATGTAAATCTTTGTAACCGATTTTCTTTTGAAATAAAGAAAGAGCCAAAATATTTTGTTGGCTGTTCCAATGATTGGTGATATAAATGCCTTGCAGACATTTTTTATTTGCAAATGCTACAATTTCGTTCAGTCAACTGGTTCTCAATTATCCTGGACCCTTGATGTTTGTTTCAATTTTGGTAAGTGCTATTGTTTCTCTGATAAGTAAGCTAAGATTCAACCCGATACATTTAATAGTAGGCTGGATGCTGGTTATTCTAGGTTATTCTAGACTAAACTATAATGCTCCATTGCTCATAATTTATATGCAGTGCCCAGACCCTCATTTTAAGAAAAGGCATCATAAGCGAAGGGTGGTGCAGAAGACATTAGTGGATTCTATCATTGATAATTTAGAGCCTGGAGGAAAGGTACAAGCTTCAAATTTTATCATCTTAAAATGGATTCAAGCCTTTGATTTTTTTCAGTTGTTCTGTAGTTATTAATATGGACACTTCTTTCCCTCAACAGGCAAGATATATCTTTGCTTTCTATTGTGTTGTCAGTTGGTCCTCCAGATCATGACAATACTTTTTAGTATTGTACTCTCTCATCTTGAGCTGGTGAGGTTTTATTGAGGATTATCTTGAGTTGATGAAACCTGCAAAGAATGTATAGAATATTAAATATTTGTTGCTCATCTTGAATGATATCCTGGAAACATGATGGCAGTTGGTGATACTATTTGTTCTTAAATATTTGGTGCATAATTTATATAATTGATTTTAACTTGAAGATAATTTGGTCTTTATGAAGTGGATTTGATGAGTTAATTTGTTGGAATAAAAATGTATGTATATACGCACTTACACATGAGCATATATATTAGTTTCTGATAGGGAAAATGACCTTAAGGACGATTTCAGTATATCAATTGAGTGATGGGGAGTAATCTGAACATTTAAAAAAAAAAAAGCAAAAGGGAAAGGAAAGAGAAGTTCCTAGTTTCACATCAAAATCTTCTGCCTAATAAAGTAAAAATTATCTGCTTGCAGCAGTATAAGGTGAATATAATTTCTTCAGTTTTCCCATAAAGTTTCTCCCCTTCTTTTAATGTTATGCCTAAACTCCATAGAAGTAAAGATTGAGAATTTGGGAAGCTAACACATTACATCTATGCAAAGATTCAGCATGGCATTTAGAAGTAAAGGATGTTCACTCTGTGGAATTTAGTTTCCTTCAAATGCCCCCACTCTTCAAGCTTTATATGTTGTTTTTTTTTTTCTCGATGAACAGGTTTTTGTGCAGTCTGATGTACTAGAATTAGCTCTCGAAATGAGGGATCAATTTGATGCTGAATCAAATGTGCTTAAACACATAAATGAAATTGATGCGAGCATGTTGTGTGACAACGATGGATGGTTATTGAATAATCCAATGGGAATAAGAACAGAAAGAGAAATCCATGCCGAATTTGAAGGAGCGAAAGTTTACAGAAGGTTGTATCAAAAGCAGACCATATTAAGAAGGAAGCTTTTTCCCATTGAGAGTTTTCCAAGTCTGGGTGGGAGAATCAGGCAGTCTTAATGAATCTTATGCGCATGAAAAATTGGTCAACATTTTGCAGTGTGGAGAGATTTTTAGCTTCTATCATCGGCCTCTTTTTCTTATTATTGTAATTGTTTTGCTGCTAGGAGAAGTAGATACATTTTTTTGTAAATTTAGATGCTTTTGAACATCACCATTTCTGGTATTCCTTTAATCTTACAGTCAAATCTTCAAGGGCTTGATTTTGTGTTTCTTCTATTCATGGACAGAGAGAATAAATTGGATGATTATGTGTGATTCAGAAGGCAAAATCACATCACGGAATATTTGTCTTTAGGGATGGCAATGGGATGGGTTTTTCCGGATACCCGCCCAATCCGATCCGAATAAAGCGGATTCGGATAGTTCTATTTGGGACGGATACAGATTTCGATTTTACTATCCGAACCGGATTTGGATTTCACTCTCTGGATATCCATTATTCAAATCTGGTTCTATTTATAGGGTTCGGGTACATGATATTCACATCCGGTATCCGATATCCGGTTATTTAAACGGATAACGGGTACTGGATACCCATTTACATGTTAATTTAAAGAAAAAATAAAAAAATATTATCAATTAAAATATAATGTTTTTTATTAATTGGATATCTAATGCAGATTCAGATATCCATGGGTATATTTATTCGGATTTGGGACAGATACGGATTTTTTCTAATCAGATTCGGAGCGGATTCGGATAGTTGTATAGTTAAGCGGATACGGATTCGGATGTGGCTTATTAGGCGAATATTCGATCCATTGCCATCCCTATTTGTCTTTTCATTTACTTTAATTTGTAATTTTTTTTAAAAAAGGGGATTTCATCCTCATTTGTTGATGTACAATTTGAATGTAAGAAACAAGCATAATCTATTTTCATTCTCATTCCGTTTCCATTCCATTTTCGATTCCAAAAGTTTGTCAAAGGCAACCGCCGATGTAGGCAAGTTGGAATGCAACTGGGACCAAGTCATTGCTGCTATGATCAGATACTGGAATATAGAGAATTTATGATCGAATCAATGCTTTTATTGAATGGTTTCTAATTTTAAAATTATGGATCGAAAAAGGCTAGAAGCAATGATGCATTTAATGGCATACGTTGTGTTTGGTATTGTGGTTGGGTGTTCAAAACACA
>CANYLF011241000.1:0-13815 GCA_948193215.1 Bocquillonia castaneifolia
GGTGTTTATGTGTTTGGCCATCACATGGATGCCATTTGTAAGGTAGTTGACATTGAAAGATGTAATTATCATTGGCAATATGTATGAACATGCTTGTTTTATCATTTTCGCGAAAGTCTAAATGATTGCTTGTAAGGGATACAAAAGGGGACATAGTTTGCTTCATGCTAGAGTTGTTTGTTGTGGGTTATCGTGAAAGTCTTAGTCTCTTCAAGCACTCTTAAACTCTCAATGAAGAGATAGGATTGAGTAAGGCGACCTTCCCTAACCTTAAGTGATTGATTGGTTAACTAAATTCATGTTTGTTAATTGTATTTCGTTGCTTATCCATGGTTGAAAGGGGTGAGATATACCTTAAGGTTGCTTCATATATTGAATTATTAAATTGTTATTAATTTTTTTTTAATTGCTTGTTTATGTTAGATGCTTGAGTTAGGACGAGATGCTTGGGTTAGGATTGTTTGTTATTACTGATTGTTACTTTGCTTAATTTAGTTAATTGCTTAACAAATCACTCACCCTTTTGATTGTTTGGATAACCTCTATGCAAGTTGAATGGTTAATGCTTGAAATCACTAACTCCTTAGGATTTGATACTTGATCTTCATCACTTTATTACTTGGAACGACCTGTGCACTTGTTGTCCTACCAAGTTTTTAGCGCTGTTACCGGGGAGTTAGTTGCTTATTTCAATATTGATTGTTTGTTTTGTACGGTTAATTCAAATGCTTTAATTTCTTGTTTGCTTGTTTATTCTATTTTATTGTTAGATTGCTTATTTTCCACCTTGTTTCTTATAGGTGTATGAACTTACCTCCTACTTTTGACCCGAAAATTTAAAGAACATTATCTCGAACCTGAATAGCAAGGAGACAATTTGATACACGTTTAAGGGAAGACATGGATGACGAAGTACCAAATGGAGGCAACGGTAACCAAAGGCCATTGAGGGAGTATGTTATGCCTAATCAACAAGGCATTAGACACCCGATTGTAGGACCCGCTATAGTTCCTAACAACTTTGAGCTAAAGCCGGCATTGATTCAAATGATCCAACAAAATGAATTCGGAGGGACTGGTGTCAATGATGAAAACGTACATGCGGATTTGCTTAGGTTTTTGGAGATTTGTGCAACATAGACAAGACATATAGTATATTAATATAGACAAGACATATAGTATATGAATAAAAATGAGTGGAAAATTAATCTATACATAGACAAGACATATAGTATATGAATAAAAATAAATGGCTACGTGAGTTCCTCATAAACAAGATATTCATACATAGCAGTAAGGAATGTAGTTCTTAGGGTGTATTATACCATGACAAGGTGCTTCAAAACATTGTTGAGCTTTCACAATTCCACTAGCTCGTTGCCCAAGGAAAGAATGAATTTGTCAATAGAACATGGCAGATAATTTGATACACAAGAGAAAGAATAATAGTAATCTTAGTCTGCAAGAACAATAGAAATCTGCAGAATAGGTTCGGTGGTCAAATCCAATAGATAGAGAGCACAACTACCTACATAACCATATAATAGCTTGCACTTCTCTTTTGTCTTAATAATGATTACACATGAAAACTTCTACCCAATTGTAGAAACAGAGTAAGAAGAATCTCAATTCTAATGAATTTACCTTAGGGTTGTTGTTTCTAATCATGTTATGATCCAGTACCCTGTTATTCTTCAATTCTTTTATATCAAGCCATCCTATAGAGAATGAGAAGATTATCAACACAAGAAAAATGAGACAATATAATCCAGTTTTTTTAACTCTTAAAAAATCACCCAACAAAAATTAAGAAAAAAAAATAAAGAAGGCAACAAATCAAGATTATTATTAGTGCAACCTACATCTTACATTGAAGATGATTAATTAAATCAAAAATCCAAATTATTGAACTGTCAGGCAGATACCAGTAGCTCCATGTGATTAACTTTCAAGTATTTAAAAATAGTCTTTCGTAGAAAAACAAATAATAAAAATCAGAGTTAGTTTATTGAAAGGTTTGTACTTCTTCTGTAAGGTTCATCAATCATCATACTCATCTAGTGCATCTCTAATCTCTACATCATTTTTATTAAACTGAGAAATCATGAAATCTCTATTACTATGATTACTTATCAAAGAAAAGGACTATACATAATAAATTTAACAATTACAATATTAAAATGAATGAAATCCCAATTTAAAGAGGGAAAAAAACCAAATCAATCTCTCAAACCTTGATTCACCTCTCAAAATGAGAGAGTTTTAGTTTATTTCCCTACAAGAAAATACCAAATCAATCTCATAAGTACAATCCCTAAAATGTTAAAAAAAAAAAGTACAAACCCTAAAAAATGTAGTATCCGTTTGGTTCACGAAATGAAATGGAATAGTTATTCCTAGGGAGTAATTAAATAAAAAATAAAATAATTATTCTATGTAAAATTGATATTTTTATATTTAATTCATCCTATATATTGTAGTTTTATAATTTCATGGAATACTAATTTTTTACGATATGTAAAGAATAGCTATTTTTAGTGTCATGGAATAGCTATTTTATTTCATTCCATGATTCAAAGTAGGCAAATGAGAGGGAAGAACACCTACCTTTTTATCACTTTTCGAACTACTCGTACATCGAACGAGTGATTACAATGGATTGATCTCTCAAGAACACGAGTCTGCTACTGCTCCAACGGTTGCCGTTTATTATTTTACCAACAATCATATCTACTCGATGGGGAAAAAGGGGAGAAGAAATCAGCAAGTTATGAGAGGGGAAGAAAAGGAGAGATAAATCAGGATGAATTTGGAGTGATCTTGAAATTTTGATTATTTCGCATGGCTAGAAGAAGGGATTAGGGATTTTTTTTTTATTTGAGAGATCTGAGAAAAAAAGGTTGTTTAAGGGAAAAAGTTTGAGATTTTGTATTACATGGAGAACTGTATACAAAAGTAATTTTTATTTACCGTTAAAGTAATATTAGAATGATATTTTAAATTTTAAGGTAAAATAATGGTGGGAAACATCGGCGCAAATTAATTTTCAGCAAACTTTCATCAAATAACGAGAGGCATTTTTTTACAATAACGAGAGGAATAGTTTCCTCTCACTAAAAGTCGGTTCTTTTGACAGGTTTAACGAGAGCATCATTTTTCTCATGTTAATGGTATAAAAATGGTACCTTTAGCGAGAGGATTTTTAGACCACTCGTTAAATTTTTCTCATTAAAGCTTGGTTTTCTTGTAGTGGTACTCTTTCTTTTATGATGATGAAGCTTGTCTCCTTGTTGAACCTTAAAGGCTAATGACTTCTTCTTGCCTTCATTCTCATCTTCATCATTTTCCATCTCATAGGTTAGAAGCTTCACTATGAGTTCATCATATGCCAATGCTGAGAGATCATTGGTTTCCTTAATAGATGTCACCTTTGATTCCTAAATCTTTTTAGGAAGAGCTCTAAGAATTTTATGATTTATGTCTGCTTTGGGATAGATTTTTCCAAGCTTTTTAAGGTTGGTGATGATATCCATGATTCTATTTGTCATATTCGTCACCATTTCATGAGGCTTGCACTTGAATGTCTCATACTTATATATAAGCATTTGACATTTTTATTGACAAACTTGAGAAGTACCTTCATGGTAATTTTGTAGAGTTTCCCATACATCTTTAGCACTATCACGCCTTTGAAATCGGCTACATTCCTCCTTTGACATAGAACTTAAGAGAGCGGTGACGGCTCTTCGGTTTTTACCATTGGCTTCAATATCATCCTTAGACCATTCATTCCCTGGCTTAGGCACTTGAGCTCCATCTACTTCCTTCATGGGAGGAGTCCAACCATTGAGTACAACGGTCCATAGATTGACTTGATCACTATCAAGATAGAACTCCATTTTGTGCGTCCATAGTGGATAAATGGTGCCATAAAATAATGGTCTTAAACCACTTATGTTTGCCTCTTGTGCCATAAGAATCTAACATGACCATTTAAGGTTGAAATCTTCAAGTTCCAAGCTCTGATACAAAATGAAACCCCTAATGGCATCTAGAGGGGGAGGGGGGGGGGGGTGTGGTGGGTGAATAGGTGATTAGTGGATAATAGCTATAAATCGAAAGATAATGCAAAAATAAAAGAGACAATTGATTTATTGGTTCGACCAACTCTTGCCTATATCCACTTACCCACACAAGGGGTTTCCTCTAATCAATCTTCATTACAAGTGTTTGAGGCTCACACTAAACCTTACAAAGTGTTTGAGGCTCACAATAAACCTTACAAAGTGATTTCAAGGCTAATCACCCAACCTATCTAAACTAACCCTTGAGTTTTCACTCTAAAACCCAAGTCCCAAGTGTTTCATAGGCTAACACTTAAACCTTTCACAAGACTTCCTAACTCTCACACCCACACACAACCCAACAATGGTTATTGTGAATAACAATGAGCACACAAGGCTCAAACCAGAAATAAATAAAGGTTTTGGGCTAGAAAGCTTAAGAACATGTAAAAAAGTGCTTTAAAGGGTTTTGATCTTTTTCTCAAGCTGTGTTACACTTCTGAGGTGTTTGGACACTCTATTTATAGTCCCTAAAGTTATTCTAGCCATTAGAGTAATTCAAAATTCAAATATAGCCGTTTTAGAGCTTGGGACAAGTCATTTGTCATCTTTTAAATACAGTGCACATGATCGTGTGTCCCAGACACATGATATTGTGTCCCTATGTGTCAAGGTCCCATTGAATATATTAAAATGCTCTTGGCTTCTCTAATGAACACACACGATTGTGCCTACTCTACACACGATTGTGTGTCCAAAAACACAACTTAAGGTTGTATGTTGATCGTGTGTAGGTCTTCTAAGCTTTTCTTTGAATCTCTATAGTCCTAGGGGACACACGATCATGTGTCCCAGACACATGATCATATGTCTTCTGCAGTAACTTGATCTTCGAATGTCCAGGGGACACATAATCATGTGTCTTCTACTATAACTTTGAAACTTGAATTCTTCTACATAAATAGGCTTTGAATTGAGTACGAATAATGACTTGGGGTTAGTTGTTTATATCAAAAGGGATCTTGGATCAACAATACCTAACAAGTAATTGGGTAGAATTAAGAGTGATGATAGTTGTGCTTAATTTACAATAGCATTTTGATTATCTATTTTGCCTTACTTGAGGGGGTCGAGAGAACAATCGGGCTGGGTGATTGGTAATTAATTATGATTGAATATATGTTGCTTGAGAAAGAACATAAATTTTATTAGTGCCTAGCTTCACACACTTGAGAACCACTAGGATTAGACTTTATTTGGAATAGTAATAGGTCAACAACCTTCCTTTGTACTTGGCTTGATTTTATATTCATTAGTGTTAGAAAGTAGAATTGGTAATTAGATTATAGTTTTAGTTAGTTTTTCATTAATTTCATTATCTTTAAATTGGGTTGTCTATCTAAATAGAATTAGTTTATTTCACGGGCCTAATCCCAATCTCCGTGGGACGATACTCTTACCCATCATTATATTACTTGTAAGCGATTGTGTCCTCTTGCACATCAATCCCAACAAGTTTTTGGCACAGTTGCTAGGGAATGGCGCATTTGACCGTGATACTAACTTGTTTTATTTATACTTGACTTGTTTTTGTGTTTTATATATTCTTGTTTGTGTCTTTGATAGTTTTCATGTGTTTTTATTTATGTGCTTGCATGTCTATTTAGTGAAATTGTGCTTGGTTTATGTAGTTTTCTTATTAGTTAGCATGTTTTGTTTTTCTTTTTAGTTTTATTTTTTTTAAAAAAAAAATTGATAAATTGGCATGAATATGGATTGAAAGAGTTTTAACAATGCTTGTATTGCTATTTTGAAACAACTTGATGAACTCTCTGGACATGTTAATACAAATGCGAATTCATGAACTTTCGAAGCAAATAGAACTTTTAAAACTTAGAAATGCTCATAACTCTTTTCATTCTTTGCATGTATGTCAATGGTGTAGAGAATCACATATCACAAATTTGTGTTCAATGAGGAATTCCTACCCACTGGAAAGCATAGGATATCAAGCGATGATGAGTCAATAACAAACACTATGCTTGTCCATATCCAAAACTAAGCTATTACTCACCGGAGCAAAGCCATGAAATGGACTACCCTTGGAACTATAATAGTAACTTTCCTTTGGAGAATGGCCGACTCCATTTGGAAGATTCACACTTACAATTACAAGCACCAAGGGAATGGCAAGCACATGAATGGGATGTATGTGCTCAGTTGGAATCAAATATGGATTATTACATTTCTAAGTGGCTTAAGAAATCATCTTTGAATTATTCTCACCACCAAGCGACATCCATTCAAGGTCCGGTGGAGAAAGATAGTAAAGATAAAGTAGCATTGCCCATGTTCTTTGATGATGATGATTATTTGGAGCAAGAAGGTGGGGAGAGCATACTTATGCAAAGAGTGCAAGATGAGCAACATGATGACAATCATCTAAAGGAGTCACAAGCTTATATGGACAATGAGATGAAGCAAGGCCTAAATGAAGGAAGTGGAACATGGTTTGGAACCACAATCCTTTATGATGAATCAAAAGAACCTTCAAGCTTCATTGATCCATTCTTATAAGGTTTTGAGGAGCAACAAGAAAAGGGATTATTTCAACTGAAGTTCATTATTTCTTACCCTCCTAAGGCTTGTGAAAGGAGAACAAAAGGAATAGCATGCAAGCATCACTAAAGCTTGATTTCAAGAAGCCAACAAGAAAGTTTTGGATGGCTTTTGAAGGACCTCCTCAAACTCTTTCTCATGTTTGGTTGCATCCATAACAAAGCAATGTAAAAAGTCGAGCTAATGACTATAAACAAGCGCTTGTTGGGAGGCAACCCAACCATAATATATTTGATTTTTTTTATTTTCTTAGTTTTCTTTAGTTGATTTTTGTTAATTTATGTTTACTTTTTATTGTGTTTATGGTAGGATTAAAGACTCTTAATTATGCTATTTTAGGTCCAATTGGTTCGTAATTTTTACTTTGTATTATTGCCTTGATGATGTTGATTTATTGTTCTTTTATGTTGATTATAGGTGTTATGGAGGTTAGGTAAAAATACAACTTGCAAGGGAATTGCTGAAAAAAAATTGTCCCAAGGAACACTAGTTCGACACTAGCTGGTGCACAATTTTGAGAAATGGAACAAAAATTATAGAAGAGAACACCAGCATAACACTGGCAGGACACTAGTGTGACATCACCTAGGATCCAATTTTTTTTAAAAAAAAACCCATCAACCTTAACATCATCTCCTTCAATTTCAATGACAACGACTAAGACTCTAATCCCCTTTTGACTTCTTTTTTCTATTTGCTATTTTATACTAATACAAATACATTTGTTTAGGTTGAGATTTACCATTTTTGAATCTTATTTCTATTTTGGTTTACACTTATTTAGACTTTGATTTTATTTTACTATATTAGGATTTATATTTATCTTTTAGTAAATTTTATTTTATTTTCTTTATGCAATGTGTTCTTTACTTTATTTTTGTTTAATTTATTTTCTCTTTATTGCATTTGTGATTGTGGATGAGCTAGGTACCCATTTTCTTCATTTTCCAATGTGGCAACAAGAAGATTATGACTTAAGGGAGTTCCAATTATCCCTAACCTCTTTAATTTTCCGCCCTTATGTGTTTAATTGTTACATCTACATTGAGGACAATGTAAAATTCAAGTGTGGGGGAGGGATTTAGATTGTTTTGGATTTTGTTGAATTTTCTCCAAAATTTTTCAAATTTTATGTTGCCAAAATGGTCTGTGCCTTAAAAAAAAAAAAGAAATTTAGTCTTGTCAAAAAACAACCAAAGTTGAGCCCATTTCAAATAATAATTATGCTTAAGAATTTTTGTTAACTCAATATGAGCAAAAAAAATTTTTTTATCTATATAATATATATGTATATTATGTAAATAAAACTTAGTTTTACTTTTAGTTTGTTTTTAATTCCTCTTTCCTAAAGTTCAAGTCATTAAATTTGGAGGTAGACTTTGAGTTGGTTAATGTTGAGTAAGAACTTGCATAGTTTAATTCCCAATTTTGCATAAGAGGAAAATCCTCTTGATTTTTGCTTGAGTTTGAATGCATAGATTCATGCACATTTAATCATTTTGTGAGGATTTTGAGCCTTGAGCATCATAACATTGCTCTATATTTGTTTCTTGGTTGTGTGTTGTCATTTATGGTTTAATTCTTCTAGAACTTGGTTCATGATGCATGTTGAGACCACATCTAGAGCAAGATGCAGCAAGATAATTAGGGCACTTAGTTTAACCATTTTTCACCAAAAATTCTAAAATACTACCTTTCTTAATCTCCATTTTAGGATAGCCATTTTGAGCCTTTAACCCATTTTCTTTGTTTTCACCACAACAAATAGCCCTTTAACCTTTTTCTTGTTTATCCATTCTTTTATTTATCCTAAAATCTTTGCACCTTAAGGAATAAGGATTGAATCATGTTTTTGTTGAAGTTCACTTACGTCCTCTTCTTTTGTGAATATTTAGAATTGTTTTCCTTATGTTTTTTACTTTCTTAAAAAAAATGAAAAATGAAAAAACGAAAAAAATGAAAAAAATGAATGAAAAAAGTGAGTTTATGTTGAGAATAAGCGAGATGGAGCATAAAATGCACTCACTATGATTGGTTAGTTTGTGTTTTATCTTTAAGTTGTGAATAACTGCTAGTTGAAATTTGTGAATAATTCTCTTTTTGTCTAGTGAACTTCTTGTGCTAATTTAAGAAAAATTCTTGGTCCTTTAGCCTAAAAAGCCATTTTCCTACCCCCAACCTTAACCCATTTCAACCATAAATAAAGACCCTTTGATTGTTGTGTTTTATTTCTAATTAGGTGGCGAAGATTTGATTTGCGAGCAAGCCTATGGTTAGAATTATTCTAATTAAATTGACTTGAGAGACTCTTTAAAAATACCCCCAAACACTTAGAGTGCTAAGAGTGAATCCTTTTGTGAGGGTATTGAGTCTTTGCCTTTTTGTTCAATTAATGCATTTAGATGGTTTGCTTGTTATGCTTTCTTGGGAATTACTTCTATGGTTGTTCTTTACTCATGGTGGTTTACATCATGCCTTCAATGATTAGTGATTTGATCATAAGTGAGAGGACTACTTAAATTAAAAATGTTTATGCTAAGTTAATTTTTGAAATAAAAATTTGCTCATATTTTGTTAGCATTTCATTTTTAGGTTTGATTATTTGATTGGATCAAAGTTTGTGTTGTGTTAATTGACATTTTCTTTTGCTTGAGGACAAGCAAACGTTTAAGTGTGGGGGAATTTGATATGTGCTATTTAGTATATAATTTATATTCATTATCCTTCACTAATTTACATTTTTGAAAGCATAAATTACCTCCATTTACCCTTATTTGGTTCAATTTTATTTGAATAAGAGAAGGGTATAGAAAATGATGCTAAATGGTAGAAAAAGTGAAGAACTTGGATGGATAATTGGTCAAGGCATCAAAAAGATGTAATTCGGGGAGGAACCATCTTCAAAAGAGCAAATTTGAAGAAAGTGTAAAAGTATTCCAGCAGCTCAACACAATCACAACACTAGCACAACACTGCCAGTGTCCAAAGAGAGCTGTCAACTTTTAGAAAAAGCCAAAAAAAGACACTTTTTTGCTTTCCAAAAGAGCCCTTATGACCTAGCATATAAATATCTATTTAAAAGGAGAGAGTAAAGGACACACAAACTTAGCCACCACAAACACTCTCTTCTTCTTTCTCTCTTTTCTCTTTTTTTCTTTAATTATTTTGAAGATTGTTTAAGAGTTTGGATCTCACATTACAAGTGTAAGGAAAGTTTTGTTGAACATTTTTGCTATTCTATGGTTTAATTGAAATCTTTGTGGTTTTCTTCTTTTTTTGTGTGTGAATCTTGTTTATTGTGTTTAATGCTTGATTAAGGTTTGATCACTCTTGATTATTGTTATGAGTTTTTTGTGATGAGATCGAGAGAAGATTCATAAATTGTTGCTCTTTTAAACAAGATCTTGATTTTATCCAAGAGACCTAACAAGCAATTTGGTAGAATTAAGAGTGATGATGGTTGTGCTTAATTTACAATTGCATTTTGATTATCTATTTTGCCTTGCTTGAGGGGGTAAAGAAAACAATCGGGTTGGGTGATTGGTAATTAATTGTGATTGAATATATGTTGCTTGAGAAAGAACATGAATTTTATTAGTGCCTAGCTTTACACACTTGAGAACCACTAGGATTAGACTTTGTTTGGAATAGTAATAGGTCAACATCCTTGCTTTGCACTTGGTTTGATTTTATATTCATTAGTGTTAGAAAGTAGAATTGGTAATTAGATTATAGTTTTAGTTAGTTTTTCATTAATTTCATTATCTTTAAATTGGGTTGTCTAGCTAAGTAAAATTAGTTTATTTTACGGGCTAAATCCCAATCTTTGTGGGACGATACTCTGAGTTTGTTTGGTTCATGGAATGGAATGGAATAGCTATTCTTAGGGAGTAATTTATTAAAAAATGAATATATAAAATTGATATTTTTTTTTTGTTTAGATCATCCCTAAGATTTATATTTTTCAATTTCATGAAATTCCAATTCTTTACAATATGTAAAGAATAGCTATTTTATATGCCATGGAATAGTTATTCTATTCAATTCCATGGACCAAACATCATTATATTACTTGTAAGCGATTGCATCCTCTTGCACATCAATCCCAACATAAGGCTAGATTTTAATTTTATGAATTTAAGAAAGTTAATATATTAATTTCCCCTCCAATGATTAATAAACTCTACCACGCTTATCAGAAGGGGAAATAAAAAATGATATACGTACAATTATATAAATGGAGGTGGAAGATCAAAGGTAGCAGCACTAGCACTTGCTTTTCTTAATCCTACAATATGGAGAACAGAACAAGCAAGAAACCACTACTTGTGTTATTAATGGCCCTTCTTGTTCTCACTTTAATCAGGTTTAGCGTCTCTACAGATATTACTGAAATATCAATCGGTTCATCAAATAAAGATGCAACTGGTGAAGATGAAACTAACTTGGAGACTTACATTATCCTTTTGGATAAACCGGAAGGCATACAATTCAAGAATTCTGAAGATTTACAAAGTTGGCATTGATCATTTTTGCTAGATAGCTCAGAACAATCAAGTTTGGTTCACTCATATCGCCATGTGATCAATGGATTCGTTGCAAAACTTACAGAAGAGGAAGCAAAGTCAATGGAAATGAGGGAAGGCGTGGTGTTAACACGTCCCCAAAGGATGTTGCCTCTACATACCAGCCACACACCAAAATTCTTGGGTCTCCAACAAAATTCAGGATTTTGGAAGTCTTCAAATTATGGCAAAGGAGTCATAATTGGACTTGTTGATAGTGGAATAACACCTGACCACCCTTCCTTTAGTGGTAAAGGAATGCCTCCTCCTCCTCCAGCAAAATGGAAAGGGAGATGTGATCAGTTGAATGGAACTTCACCATGCAACAACAAGCTTATCGGTGTAAGAAATTTTGCCACCAATAGTCATGACGTGTTGGACAGTTACCACCATGGGACATATACAGCCAGCACTGAAGCTGGAACTCCCGTATAAGGTGCCAGTTTCTTCGGGCAATACAATGGCACGGCTGTTGGCATTGCTCCATTAGCCCGTTTAGCTATGTACAAAGTTTCCGGACGAGATAAAAAGGCTCGTGAGAGTGAGATACTGGCTGCAATGGATGCTACCATTGAGGATGGTGTTGACATTCCCTCTCTTTCACTTGGATATGATAGTCATCCTTTCTATGATGATATGATTGCATTAGGTGCATATGCCGATATTCAGAAGGGGATCTTTATGAGCTGCTCAGCAGGGAATTCGGGCCCAGATGCTAACTTTTTGTCAAATGAAGCACCGCGGATTCTAACTGTAGGAGCCAGCACCATTGACAGAGCTATAAGAGCAACAATGTTACTTGGAAATAACGTCCAACTATATGGAGAATCCCTTTCCGAGCAAAAAAAATTTGGTTCGAAATCATGGCCGCTGGTTTATGCAGGTGCAAATGGCAATGCTTCTTCTGCATTCTGCTTGCTAGGGTCATTGAAAAAGGATGATGTAAAAGGCAAGATAGTTTTGTATGAAGGAGGGTTTTCCAACGACAAATAAGTGAAAGAAAAAGGTGGTGCTGCCATGATTTCAATGAATAATAAGATTGACGGCTTTGACATAGATGTTGATTGTGTCTCATATCCCACATTGAAAATTGGGTGATTTGAGAATTTTGTAGAGTTGTCTTCCTCCCACATGGAAAAGATAGAAAAATTGAGGGATCTTCTAAGGCTATATAATGGAAGCCTCCCTTTGTTATCAACTTATCCCACAAAATAAGTCTTTACACATTTGGCTTAGTTTGTTCTCTTCTTTCTCTATTGTAATATTTCTTCTACATAGTAAAATATTATTTAGTAGTGTCCGAGGACGTAGGCATAATTAGCTGAACCTTGTTAAATTTTTCAGTGTTCTTTTATTATTTAATAGCTATTTATTTGGTGGGAATACTCTAATTTCCACAATAATTGGTATCAGAGACAAGGTTTTGAGTATGCTGTATGGTTGCAGCTTAGTCTGATCTTCCAAATCAGAAAGATCCTTAGGCTATTGTTAGGACCAATTTTTGAGTATGCTTTATGGTTGTAGCTTAGTCTGATCTTCCATATCAAAAAAATTATTGGTTGTTGTTTGTACTGCATTTAGCTATTAAATAATATTTTTCTTTGAAGCAAAAATGGTAGACTCAAGTATATCCACAACGGTGACAACTTCATCAACTTTTGTAGGAAGAATGCCTAAGGTAAATGCGAGAATTGTAGTGGAGATATTTGATGGCAAGGGCCATTTCGGCATGTGGCAGAGTGAGCTTCAAGATGCCTTATTTCAACAAGGTCTTGATGCTGCTATTGAAGAACAGAAATCGAAGGATATGGAGGAGAAAGAATGGAAGACGATCAACCGATTAGCATGTGGTGCAATTCGAGCATGTCTCTCTAGGGAAGAAAGGTATCCATTCTCTAACGAGACCTCTACTAACAAACTATGGAAGGGGTTAGAAGAAAAATTTCTGAAGAAGAGTAACCAGAATAAACTCGAAGAAAAGATTATTTCGGTTCGATTATGTTCTTGGTATTACCATGAATGATCACATCACCAACTTTAATCAGTTAGTTACTAATCTATTGAATTTGGACTTGACTGTTAATGATGAAGATAAGGCTTTGATGTTGTTGGGATCACTTCCTGAGGAGTTTGAATTCCTTGAAACTACTCTACTTCATGGGAAGGCTGAAGTAACTTACAGTGAGGTAACTGCTGTGTTGCATAGTTATGAACAACGAAAGAAATAAAAGATGAATAGTGCAGGTGGAGCTGCAGCAGAAGCATTGATGATGAGAGGTTACTCTCAAAACAGGAAGAAAGAAAAGAAGGGGAGATCAAAATCCAGACCAAGCAAAGATGAATGTGCCTTTTTTCGGGAGAAAGGGCATTGGAAGAAAGCTTGTCCAAAGCTGAGAAATAAAGGCAAGTCTGATAAAGGGAAAGCTACCACGATCTCAAATGTTGCTGAATTGGAGGAAGATTCAGATTTCTCATTAGTGGTAGAAGAATATGATGATACCTCAAATCTGTCATTGGGTGTCACATCATCAGCATATTCTTCTAGTTATTGGATCCTAGACTCTGGA
>CANYLF011241148.1:0-15122 GCA_948193215.1 Bocquillonia castaneifolia
TAAATATATATATATTATTTTATTATTTTATTATTAGTATTATTATTATTAACGCCCGGTTATTAATTTTTATAGATCTGGCTAAGGGAAAAGTTGGCTTTATTGGAGGTTCCCCAGAACCCGAACCTTTACACGCCTAGACAACTGATGACCCGTTGCCTGTCTTGCACTGCAATTAACTAGTCTGAAGTAGATTGGGATGATTTTCTGGGTAACAGACATGAGGATCCATTGTGGCCCTTGACAGAAGTAATAGTAGAGCTTTATGGATGATGTGTCCCATTGGCTGGATTGTACTTTTCCAGTTTTTATACCCCTTCCAGGCTTTGTCGCCAGTATGGGCAAATTCAGCTCATTGTTGCTGTTCTTCCTGACTTCGAGGCATCCCTTCTGCAACCTCCGTTCCTGGATCAGATTCGGCGTGCTTAGGGTGGTAGACGTCGTCTCATTAAAGTGGCCTTCCGTAGCAGTACAGCAACTGATGATCTTTATAAGGCTTGGGTGGTGCTGCAGCATGATGAGCCCTCTTTTGCCCATGCTAGGGCTATGACTGACCTGTATAATGCTAGTAGGATGCTATATGGAAATATTAGGGGTTAAGTGGTCTCATATCCACCCTTTGCGCCTGTCACGTGAATGTCTTTCCTTTAAGCACATGTAAACATTTCATTATAATCATAAATAAGACGATGTTTACTAATAATTCTGCTTTATTGATGGAATACAATCTTTTAGCTACAAAAGTGTACTTTACTGGTTACGTCTAATGTGCCCCTTGTTACAGACCATCCATCGCGGGTTTTACAGCTGGAAATTTTCTCTCAGTTTTTTTTTCTTTTTTTTTTTACATGTAGTATTTCTTCAGCCTGTTCATATTGATGGGTTGAGTGAATTGATTGCCTTCTAGATTTGAAATCTTGACCGCCCCCTTGGGTAAGATTTTCACCACCATGTATGGGCCTTCCCAGGGAGGTTTGAACTTGCCCCAAGGATCAAATGGGATTGGCCTAGCCTGCTTCAACACCTAGTCTCCCTTACTAATGGTTCTAGACTTGACACTTCTGTTGAACGATCTAGCCATTCTTTGCTGATATAATTGTGTGCGATGGAGAGTTTCTTCCTATTTTCTTCTAGTGATAGCAGTTATCTGTACCTCTTTTTTACCCACTCAGCCTCTGGCAACTGCGATTCCAGTACTGTCTGCAGTGACTTGCATTGTATTTCTATTGGAAGTACTGCCTCTCCCCCATGCACCAAAGAGAAAGGCGTTTGGCCTGTCGCGCTTCTGATGGTGGTGTTGTACCCAGAAATAGCATATGGCAGTTGTTCAGACCAATCTTTGTATGTCTTGGCCATCTTTGCTAGTATCTTCTTGATGGTTTTGATGGCAGCTTCCACGGCTCTGTTTGGTTGTGGTCTGTAAGGAGATGACTTATGGCGTTCTATACCCTTTTCTTTCAGAAAATCAGCCGTTTCCCTAAGGAATTGCTCCCTATTATCTGACACAATATGGTGTGGGAGCCCAAACCTGCACCTGATCTTCTTATCTAGGGATTGCAGCATGTTGCAGGCGGTGACCGTTGGGAGTGATACAGCCTCCACATATCTGGTGAAGTACTCTACTGCTATATTGATGTATTTGTGACCATTGGAAGAAGTAGGCATTATGGGTCCCATAGTGTCAATTCCCCAGGCAGAGAAAGGCCACGGGGAAGCTAGATTGTACAGTTCTCAAGGTGGGATATGAATCTGATCACCATATATCTGACAATTGTGGCATTTGCGAACAATCCTGATGCAATCCCTATCTATAGTATCCCAATAGTACCCCTATCTTTGAATCTTCAATGACAATATAGGCCCACTCATATGAGGTCCACAAGCCCCTGCATGAATGTCATTCATAATTTCCCCGGCTTCTTCCTTCGTGACACATCTAAAGAGTATTCCCGCAGGTGATCTTCGGTATAATACACCATCATGGAAAGTGTAATTCCTGGATTGGAGCTGTATGGCGAAGCGTTGCTTATTGATCCTTCAGCATATTCTCGCATTTCCTGGTATCTTAAGACATTATAGAACCAGGGCTTTTCTTGGGGACTGATGGAGCACACTATCTCCTCCTTTATATAACACAGTTGTTTTGCCCTTGTCATTGCTAAAGGCTTCATCTGTATTTTATCGAGATCCTCTCATACTGAGGCAAGTGAGGCTAAAGCATCTGCCATTTGATTTTCTCCTCTTGGCAAATGAAACATGCTACATTTTTGAAAGCGATCTCCGACCTGTTGCAGGTGTTCAACATACGGCTTCAATTTCTCATCTCTAACATCCCATTCATTCGTTGCCTGATTGACAACCAGTTTTGAATCTCCATAGACTGAGATTTCTTTAGCTCCTATGGTGCATACTACTTCTAATCCAAAGTTGCAGGCTTCATACTCGGTCATGTTGTTAGTGGCTGAGAATTCTAATTTCTTCGCAAGTGGAATTTGCTCTCCTGTAGGTGTCACGAGAAATACACCTATCCCCACTCCCTTATGATTTACTGCTCCATCAAAGTATAAGATCCACCCCTGAACCTCTATTGCATTGAGTCCTTCATCAGGGAATTCAAACTCAAACTGCTTTTTTGACCCTTTTAGAATTAGAGCCAAGAATTCGGCGCTTGCATGCTCTTTGATTGTCTTCTTCGTCATATATCAGATGTCAAATTTGATCAACAACACCAACCACTTGGCTAGCTTTCCAATTAAGACAGGGGCTTCATATAAGTACCGCAAGGGATCAATCTTTGCCACCACTTCCACTTAGTAATACTAAAAGTAATACCAGAGCTTGTGAGTAGCCCAGATGACAGTCAGACAAGTCTTCTGGACTACATCATATTTGACTTCATAAGGCAACAGCTTTTTGCTAAGGTAATAAACTGCATGCTCTATGCTTGTTCCATCTGCTTGAGCAATCATTGCACCTATAGCTTCTTCTTCTAGGGCCATGTATAGGAACAGTGGCCTCCTTGGTTTAGCAGGTTGCAATATCGGTGGATTAGACAGGTACTGTTTTATCTTCTTAAATGCCTCTTGATAATGGGGGTTCCATTCTTTTGGCTGGTTCTTCCTTAGTAGCTTAAAGATGGGATCACAGATCATGGTTAAATGTGATATGAACCTGCTGACATATTGGATCTTCCCTAGGAATCCCCTGACTTCTTTTTCCATCTTCGGAGCTGGCATTTCTTGGATGGCCTTGACCTTATCTGGATCGACTTCTATTCCCTTCTGACTGATCACATGTCCCAAGAGCTTGCTCTCTGTCACTCCAAACACGCACTTTGCTCAATTCAGCCTCAGATTGTATTTGGTAGCTCTTGCCAAGAACTTTTCTAGGGCTTCAAAATGTCCCTCCCTTGTTGGGGATTTGACCATAATGTTGTCCACATAGACTTCTACTTTCGTGTGCATCATGTCATGAAACAAGGTTATAGCCATTCTCTGGTATGTCACCCCTGCATTCTTGAGCCCAAATGGCATCACTGTGTAGCAGTAAGTACCGTATTTAGTGACAAAGGACATCTTGGTATTATCAGCAATGGCCATCATGATCTTATTGTACCCTGAATATACATTGCACTGGCTGCTGCACTATTAATAAGTACATTTATGTGAGGGAGAGGAAAGCTATCCTTTGGTGATGCTTTGTTCAGATCCCTAAAATCCACACATCCTGACTCAGCCATCTTTATTGGGAACCAGGATGACGTTGGCTAACCATTCTAGGTGTTCAACTACTTTCCAGGAACTTGGCTTTCAATTGTTTGGCTATCTCTTCCTTAATCAGTACCGCCCATTCTGGTCTCATCCTCCTGAGCTTCTGTGTGACTGGCTTCATGTTTGGATTGGTAGGAATAGAGTGTTCCATGATGCTTCTATCAACCCCTGGCATGTCTGCATAGGTCCAGGTGAATACTTCTTTCCATTTTTTGAGAATTTGTTCAAATCTCACTCTCTCTTCAGGTGTCATATTAGATGCAATGAGTATTTCCTGTGGTAGTTCTTTCATACTTAAATTGAATGCATTCGTTTGCACAGAATTAATGTTAAACATGCTTATGCTATGATTAATGAAATGCACAGTGCCATCAAGATCAACATCACACAACTAAGCAAAGTCGGAGTTCATATCATTGACCTTTAAAACAAACAATTCCTCATCCTCAAAGAGGTCAGGAGTTATTATATCATCAGAAATAGAATGTTCTGTAAGTACATCATAAATAAAGGTATCAAGATCAGAGAAATTCTACTGGGTCTCCTCTTTGACATCCCCAATCGCTTCCTGGATTGCTAGTGTCTCCATCTTGGCAGTCGACCCTTCAGCAATAAGCCCTTCCAGAATTAGCAGAGAGTCTCTACCATTTGGAGCTTCACTTGGTGCCCCCATACTTTCTGGCACAAAGAAATCATACAAACCATCCTTCTTGACGAATCTCTGTCTTCCTTTCTCTGTAGGCGTTCAGTATACCCCAAGCCTTCCTTGGTAATCTATGTCTTAAAGTTCAGGAATGTGGCTATTCCCTATTGGTTCCTTCCTAGGCCATGACCTGGTAGATAATTCATCTTTTGCATCATAGAATTAACCTGCAGATTCATGTACCCCTCTCCAATCATTATGATTTAAAATCCAATGGGAGAAATTTCATGCTTTGGTGAAGCCCGCAGCACCGCAACTGAGTGTGTTGGTTCAGTATTGATAGTCAGAATGCCCCAGTCATGTGGGAACTTGATTTTCTAGTGGAGCGTGGATGGAAACTCTCCTAGTGAATGGAACCACGGCCTTCCCAATAGAGCTGCAAAGGTCATCGAAATATCCAGGATAGTAATACACACTTCAGATTTAATTGGCCCAACCTTAACTTTTGCCATGAAGGTCCCTTCTACATTCCTCTTCGAGTCATCATATGCCTGGATGACTAAGTTAGAAGGTTACAGATCGGTAGCTGTAATCCCCACCTTGGGAAGAATTTTGGATGGGTAGACATTAATGCCATGTTTTCAGGGGAAACATCTTCAGGAACTCAGATTTTGGACAAAGCTTCTACCAAAGCTTTTCTGTGAGCTTCTGAGTACACCAGTACGTCCCAAATGCTTACATTCACCTTGGTCCTCTATAACTGCTCCATTACCAAGTCTTCTCTGACCTCAACAATTTCTTTACCCGTTTCTGGGATGGAACCCCTTCTCCGGTTGCTAGACTATAGGATATCAACATCCTTCCTTTGGTATTCTCTCCCACTCCGAGTAACCTGTAATAGGGACTCATTGTTCTAAGACAAGTAAAAGGCATCTGTCACTTCTGTTTCATCCTCGCTTGAAGAGTACCGAGCATCTAACATGTATACATCTCTGACTTGTTTGTCAGAACTCAACTGCAATTTGTACAAACCAGACAGATCTCCCAACTGAGGCAATTCTTCCTTCAAATGTCTTACATGGTCGACAACCATATCTGCCAGAGTTGATTCAGGATCCAAAAAGGCCAAAACTTCAGCTTCAATGAAATCAGAATCAATGCACATGGTCTGGTTAGATAGGGGTACTCTGTTATAGTTAGGCAGGGGGTTGTGTTTGGTGCTAGGTGGTCTGTGGTCTGGGTCTGTAACCTTACCGGCTTCGATTAGGTCTTGGATGGCGTGTTTAAGTTTGAGGCAATTGTCTGTGGAATGTCCGGGGGTTTGGTGGAATTTACAGAAGGTGTTAGGATTGTATCCGGGCGAGCTCTGGTTTGGTGGGATTCAGGCTGGTTCAGGCTTGATTAGGCTTTGTCTTTCTAATCTCTTAACTACTTTGGATAGGGGTTGGTTAAAATTGGAGAATTTTCTGTTGGTAATTATCCAGTTCACATCAGCAGTTCGGGTATTGCTTCTTTAGGGTCGGCTGTAGGTGGCCTTCCCTTTCTGGTTTCTTTTCTTTTTAGCTTCTATCTCCTCACACTGTAACCCATCATCATACAGGCTACCAAAAGTCATGGGATTCATAATTTGTAAGGTTTCTACCATGCCGGGGAGCACATTCCTGACCACTATCCGGACCTGGTCTTTTTTAGAGGGCTTGTCTTTGAGGAGTGCTGCCTTGTTCCTCCATCTAGCCAAAAAGTCAGCAAATGGCTCACCATATCTCTGTTTAGTCATTTCCAGGTCCCTCAGAGAGACCTCTAGTCTGGTGTTGTAAGAACACTATCCAAAAAATGCTTTACAAAGCTCCTTCCAGTTGGAGTGGACAGTAGATGGCAGTCTGTGATACCAGTCCTAAGCTACTGCAGTCAAGGATAGTGGGAACACCCCCACCTTCTATTCATTATCAAGTGGAGTAGCAGCCATAATGGACCCATACTACTTAAGGTGAAGCTTTGGATCCCTAACTCCACTAAATTTCTGCATGTCAGGCATAGTAAATTTAGGAGGCAGCTTCTTCATACCCTTGACCCCCATATTGTCTAGGTCAAACTCCATGTCAGACTTTCTTTCCCTGACAAGTTCTTGCAATTCCTCCACCTTTCTAGTGAGAGTGGAAATGGCATCGTTCCCCTCAATCCTGTCTTCCCCCTCTGGAGGTGGGTTTTCAGGCATTCTGGCATTAACCGCATTCTGGACTTCCTCCCTAATCATGTCCCTCAAAGCGTTCAACATCGCCTCCATATCAATTGGTTGACCTACTCCAGCAATTCTGTAAGTACTGTCTGTGTCTGAACTAAGCCTTTCTCTAATCAACTGGCTTCCTACCTTTCTCCAAGTAGATTGGAACTCAATATTGACTACAAAATAGAAAGGTCAGAAATATGCATGAGATGCATATGCATGAGATGCATATGCATGTATGCATATATGCATGACAAGGAAACAAGAAAACTGTTAGCAGTACACGTAACAAATACTGCCAATTGGCAGGTCTTCCAACCTTATTTTTCCCACACACGTATTCCGTTGGTCAAAAGTCCATTCCCTAGGTATGTTGGGGTACTTTATATCATCAACAGGGGATGATAGTACCGTTGTATAATAAAGCTCTCTCTAACTGTCCTAGCAGATAATAGCATTTATAATAGTCCAGTCTATTATCATTTTGTCCCCACTCTCTCATTTTAGGCTGACAGAGTTTTAGCAATAGGCTTTTGGGCTTGATTATCATAATTACTCATGGCAGCATTACAACAGATAGAATTAATAGGTACAACCTAGTGGAAACTTCTATTGGCTATTACATGCTGGGTTTTGACTCTCTGGTTTGGCTAAGAAGACTCCCACAGTGTCAGTCTCACATTAACCATTGCTAAGATGGTAGGAGATCCAGTATGATTTTCCCATTAATCGTGACTCATCAACCATTTCTAAGATGGTAAGCTGGATAGGATACGCAATCACTGTGAGTGGTCCACTGATAATACAATCCAAGAGACTGGTATGGGATCGTTGAATTGCATTATAAATGGTACTGGGGTTTAATAGGGACGCCTAAAAATGCAGATGTGCGTGTAATGCAAAAGAAAACAATGACCAAATTAATTAAAAAGATGCAAAATTGCTCAGAATCTTCCTTCATTTTTTATTTTAAAAAAACTTCCCCGTGGAGTCCCACTGTGGACAGAGCGCCCGGGATGAATTATTTTGTTATACCGCCTGCCCGTCGGTTGGTGTCCAATAGCAATGATGACATACCCACTAAATGGATTTTTTTAGATTTTTATGAAAAATGTGGAGTCCCCACCCGAATTGCTTCAGGATCACCCAGTGATTAACAAACAGGTAGATTCCTTTGGAAAATCCCATTCGTCATCACCACTAGATGATTTCTGGGTTCGGAATGAGTCATCCATACTAAGGCAATTTTCCATTTAATTAAGTAATGAGGTCACTGTTTCTTGTCATAGACAAACAATATAAAGCGATAAATCACCCAGAAAATAAGATGCAATGCATAGGCGTGCCTAATATTGTTTCTAATGGATTTTAGTTCTACATTATGTCCACTATAATTAACCCTGATTGATTTCAGTGCGATTGACTGGATTTCAGTAAGTTTCTATTTATTTTAGCAATTAATTACCGAGTGGATTATTTCCCTATTTTAGTTATACCTGTAACATCCACAGTGAATTTCTAACTTATTTTTACTTTTATTTTTGGGAGTTAATATTTGCTCATTAGTTTATTTACATTTTTACCCGAGATATTGAAATGACAGTAATATACATACACACTTAGAGAAATGGAAGGAGAAATGATTTTCTACCATTTTTATCTACTTTTTACAATCTTTAATTTAGTTATATGCCCGATTAATTATTTTACAAATAAATCTATTTGATTTAGATATAAGTCATAAAGAAACCTTACCGATCAACCGATCTACCTGGGAGAGGGTAAACCGATCGATCTTGAACCTCCAGGCGGTTTTTGACTTAAAAAATCTTCATTTTTGGCCTCTAGAAGTGAAGGTTCAGCCGCATCATTGAAGGTTAAACCCATGAATATGGTCAAGGAGTGGGACTTTCAATGGAAAACTTGAACATTCGGCCGAATGATTGATCATTCGGACGAACGTTCAATCATTCGACCGAACCTGCACTTTTTCTTCTCCGAGTGGTTCTTGTCCAAAAGTCACAGATCTTGGCGTATTTATAATGTACAAGCTATTTACAATATATACAGACCTCTAAAGAGTCATTATAGACGTTCAACATAAATTAAAACAACAGTCCAAAAAATTATGGAAAAGTGGCCCTCAAAATATAGTTAAGGATGGAGTCGTTCCAAATTCACATGTTTTAAGTCCAAATCACTCCTGTTTCTGCATAGAACTCAGATATGCAAGTAGAATATCCAAATAAATTAGTACGAGAAAGATATGAGAAGAAAGAGAAAGCAACAAAAATAATAAAATGAGAACGTGAGTTAGGATGCTTATTCTAGATATGTGGATGTTGGTTGCCCTCAGAAATGAGATATATTACCACTTTAGGTAGCGGATGAGCTGTTGAATGATTGAAGTCTTGTAAAATGAGATTGAAAACCGTTGTTTCAAATCCTTCAAAACCTTATGTTTCCTGTTTTCTATACTTAGAAAAAAATTTTCTCTGTAAACTCTCTCCCTCTTTTTCATCCACCTCTACTAACCTAAAATTGCTAATCCCCCACTTTTTTCACCATCCCTTTCATTTTATACCTAGGGTTACTAGACAAGGAGAATCCCCTTTTCTATAAATTGGGGATGGGTAAAAATATTCATCTGTCAAATGACAGACGCTCCTGACCAATGACCATGCTCGCCAGACGTGGACACTCGATCATTTCATTCGGTCGAATGTTGATCATTCGGCTGAATAATCAGTATGGTCCTGATGGGCCTAGGCTTTTCAAAATGACTTTCTGAATAATTTAGGTTCTATCAAGGGTTCGGACAAATATAAAGACATTTGTTCGGGCCCCGAATCAGACCATGAAATCATTAAAACATTTAAGCACCCTAGAAAACATTTTTATTTTTTTCTTCAGCTCATCACTATGAGAAATTGGGTAATCAACTGGTTTAAAATAGACCAAATTCCTCACTGGTCTCCCAGGCCGCTTCGACTATCCTGCATCGAAAAAACCAGTTTTTACAATATCCTATACCATGAGTTTGTTTGAAAACTTTTACAACCGGCCTTGATTTGTAAGTATGCACATTGTCGTCCTTGTCAGTTTTCTTTTTGAAAACCCATTTGTACCCAATGGTCTTCATACCTTCAGGTGGGTCAATCAAGGTCCATACCTGATTATCATACATGGATTTGATTTCAGACTTCATGGCCTCCAACCATTTCTCAGATTCTGGATCTAACATAGCCTCTTGATAGGTAGTGGGTTCATTTTAATCCACTAACAATACATCATGGTTATCAGTCACAAGAAATCCATATCTCTCAGGCCCATGACATATCCTATCAGATCTACATAATTCTAATGCTATAGGTGTGTCAACAATGGTTTGTTGACTATGAGTATCCACAGGCGGTTCAATATTATCTTATGGTTCTTGAATTTCTTCGAGTTGTACATTGCTCCCACTGGTTCCTTTAGAAATAAATTCCCTTTCTAAAAAGACATCATTCCGAGCAACAAACACTTTGTTCTCAATGGAATTGTAAAAGAAGTATCTCTTAGTCTCTTTAGGATACTCGAAAAAAAGACATTTGTCAAACTTGGGCTCCAGCTTATTTGAAACTTGACGTTTCACATAAGCATCATAACCCCAAATCTTAAGAAAAGACAAATTAGGCTTTTTAGCAGTCAACATCTCATATGGTGTCTTTTCAACCGCTTTGGATGGAACTCGATTTAGTGTGAACGCAGCTGTTTCAAGTGCATAACCCCAAATTGTAAATGGAAGATTTGTTGGACTCATCATAGATCGAACCATATCTAATAAAGTTCGATTCCTCCTCTCAGACACACCATTCCATTATGGTGTTCCAGAAGGAGTTAATTGTGAAATGATTCCACAACTTCTAAGATGGTCATCAAATTCTTGGCTCAAAGATTCTCCATCTCGATTAAATCGACGTGCCATGATTATCTTGCCAAGTTGGTTTTGAACTTCATTTTGAAAAGATTTGAGCATTTCAAATGATGCAGATTTGTGTCTCATCAAGTAGACATAACCGTATCTAGTAAAGTCATCAGTAAATGTAATGAAGTACTTGAAACCACCTCTAGCATCTAAACTTAATGGTCCACATACATATGTTTGTATTAGGCCCAATAATTCATTGGCCCTTTCACTGTGTCCAGTAAAGGGATCCCTTGTCATCTTACCCAGTAGACAAGATTCACATGTATCATATGATTCAAAATCAAATGAATTCAAAAATCTATCTTGATAAAGTTTTAAGATTTGTTTCTCATTTATATGGCCAAGGCCACAATGCCAAAGATAGGTTGAATTTAAATCATTGGTAGTTATATTATAGACATAAGAATTGTTGGATTTTTGAAAATTCAAAACATAAAGACCATCTTGTAAATTGGCATTTGCACATAACATGTCTTTATGATAAATGGACCAATTATTATTCTTAATAATAAAAGAAAAACCATCATTATCCAAACAAGAAACTGAAATAATATTCATACACATTGTAGGAACATAAAAGAAATTGTTTAAAACTAACAAAAGCCCATTGGGCAAAGAAAGTTCATAACTTCCTACAGCTAAAGCAGCAAGCCTACTCGTAGATCAACTTCGTCCATCTTCAGTTGTCTACTCCTTTTGAGCTCCTGCACATTTGTACAAATGTGAGATCCACATCTAGTATATAATATCCAGGAACCAGAAGGAGAAAAATTAATCTGTATAACATAAATACCTGAAGAACCAGTCTTACCAGTCTTCTTCTTCTTCTTTAGATCCTCTAGAAATAGCTTGCAGATTCTCTTCCAATGACCAGGTTCATTGCAAAAGAAACAAACACCCTCCTTTGGGGCTTTAGCCTTGGGTTCAGGTTTGGGCTTGGGTTGAGCATTGGACTTTCCAACCTCTCCCTTGCCCTTTCCTTTTCCCTTTTTCTTGAAGCCCTTTCCCTTTTGAACCATTAAAACATGACCAAGCTTAGATTTAATATTTTGCTCAGTGGTTTTAAGCATCGTATGCAGCTCAGAAATTGATTTGTCCATTTGATTTTGTTATAGTTCTTGATAAACTGGCCATAACTATCAAGAAGTGAATTCAGGATCAAATCAATTACCAACTCTTGGCTCAATGGAAATCCAAGCCTATCAAGGTGTTTAATATAGCCTTTCATTTTTAGCATATGAGCGCTAACTGAAGCACCCTCAGCCATCTTGCAAGAACGCATTGCCTTGGCAGTATCATACCTTTCTTGCCTTGCCTGTTGCTAGAACATTTCCTTAAGATTGACAATCATATCATAAGCTTCCATGTTTTCTAGATCCTTCTGAAGTTCAAAACTCATGGTAGCTAGCATCAAGCATGCAACATCAATAGAGTCATTATGATGCTTCTCATAAGCATTCTTTTCAGCTCTAGGAGAATTATCAGCTGGTTCTTCAGGGTAAGGTTCATCCAGGACATAAAGCTTCCTTGTTTGAGAACAATTCTCAAATTTCGAAACCAGTCAAGGAAGTTAGTCCTAGTAAGTTTGTCCTTCTCAAGGACTGATCGTAGTGATATAGTAGAACGTTATTGTTATTAATGTTGGCCATCTACAATGAATGCAAAGTTTGTTAAGTATTTTGATTATGAAAAGCTCCTAATAAATTAACAACCCTAAAAAATAATCATAGTAATTTAGTGAGCTAAGATCCATATTTTCACTCAACTTTAAGTCAGCTTTGGCATGACACTTAAAATTAAGTTATTTAGGTTATTTATTAAAACCCTTTCTCACTCGGTAAGAAGATAGCCTACTGTCCTACGGGAGTGGAAGAGCTGACAGAAGGAAGCAATATTGAGTAGACGGTTGATATATCAGACTCGACCCTATCTTTCTTTCGTAGCATGCATTCCCATCCGTGTCGCAACGGATTCGGTAAGCTACCTGTCCGGTCCACAGAGAACTGTCTTCGGTCCCCCAAACTGACTTACTAGTGGCAACCTTCCGGCCGCCCAACGACCTATAACGCTATTCACTACTCCCACTGGTTTGAAGCGGCAGGATATTCGCTTTCTTAGCTAAGGCTGATTGAATTTCTAACTGAACTGAACTAGTCGAATTCCATTATTCTTACCCTGCTGGGACTGGGATCACTTCAACTCCCTTTGTTACTCTATCTATTTTAAAATTAAGTTATTTAGGTTCGTAACTCTTACCAATTACATCTCATGCAACTCTTAGAAATTTATGGGATTTTGACATCATATGTCCCGGCATGTTTAAATCCTATCTCATGCCATTAGACACAAAACTGTTTTGATAACCTAATTAAGTTAAACCATTTTTAAACATATAGGTAGCACTATTACTCATCTTGTCTCACTAATATAACCTAATGTACTTCTACTTTGGTAAAACCCACATTAAGGTGATAAAAGTCTTGACAAGTATTTAAATATGGATGAGATGTTAACTTAAAATTTTATGTGAGGGATCTTGATAGATTTTAATCTTTAATTAATAGGTTCATCATACATCTAGTATCACATACTTATTGATATCATACATGGCATCACATACTCATGAAATATCATACATAACATCTCATACATGTATATAATAAACGTGTCATAGTATGGCCTTAATCTAGATTGATCTTCATAAGCCAATCATTCCTAGGTAATAAGCTACTACATGATCTCGGCTTGACGACCATCTTGTGCATAGACACCTAGCTCCTCCATCATCATGGTTGGATTGCATGACTTCAATAGGCTTGCAATATCTTCTTGTTTTATTACAATGAATAAACAAATACTACTAATAGTAAAATAAAATTACAATAAAACAAAACGGCACGCAAGTCATATTTAATAATTACAACCCTTGTAAAATTAATAATAATAACCCGCTAATCACACAGGTCAAAAAGGCCATACTATGCACCATGCAAAGCAACACATCATGCAAAATCTATCATATAGCATATACAGATTCCATTAAAGAAAAAAATGTTATAATTAGCGTGTTGTTTAAAACCAATTAAATTTATAAGGCGCTACACAGAGTTGTTACGGTGATTCCGAAAAAAAAAATTCCTTTGGAGAAACATTAGAAGAGTTTCGTCCTAAAAATTTAATTTTATTGATCTCATCAATAAATTTATGAACAAGCCAAAAACCATTAAAATCGTATTAAAACAATATATTGTGTAATCTCATTACATATAAGGCTTATCTTTGTTCCACAACAAACAGTAATTAATAAATCCTAATTGTTATATGAATTCAGTCCATGTATTAATCTAATTAAGACAATGCCAAAATCATATAGTATGTTATTAAACACTTTAATCGCCATATCCCATTTGGATTCTTAATTATATTAACGAATCCTTATGGAAACAGATTCAATCAATTAACACCTTAAGAAAACCTTTTAACTATGCCATTCGTGCAAACCATAATATCACATATATTCAAGAACGCAAATCATGCCAAAATCATATATATTACATACATACAATCAAACATGGCAAAGTCTATTTGTATGAGAATGCAAGTGGCTCTGATACCATTGTTTGGTTACAGATAAAATATTCCAATCGGATTGGAACATAAACGTAGCGGAAATTAAAATTATTATCCCTTAATCCACCATGGATCACATGTGTTTCATAAAACCCAAAGAAAGGGTAAACAAAAATTACCTTTGAAGATCAATTCGTCAAGCCTTCAGGTTCTGCGTCTTGGTTTATTCGGATCTTCAAAGTTGCTACCTTTCTGAAAGACGACCACCCTCTACAAGTATCCACACACGAACGAACAATGAATGATTTAATTGAATTCATTTTCTCAAAACGAATTAGAGTTTTTCTCTCTAAGTTTCTTTTAATTTTCAAAGTAATGGATGACTTGCATATCTCTTTTTTTATTTCAAACACACACATATCCTGTACAATACTTATATGTATATATACAAGTCTACTAGGGTTAGGTTAAAAATGAATTCTAATTATGATTTATTTAAAACTCCTTTTAAATAATAATAATTTAAATCCTAGTCCTTATCAAATAAGGAATTTATATTTTTAACGATTTTATTTATTATTATTTCCTTATCCAATAAGAAAATATAACTAATTAATTACTTGTTATAATTTAAATTACAAATTTAAATTTTCTTAAAATTAAATTCGAATCTAAATAACAACTAATTATTATTTGTAATTTAAAATAATCTCATCATTTTAAATCACTATAGAAAGTGATAAACCGTAACCATTATTGTTCCTTCTTAATGTGCAATACTATAGGTTCAATTAACATTGGCAGTAGGCCTAAATCACATTTTGATCCTACAAGTCATAAGTGGTCTCTAGCAAGACATTATGACTACCCAAGTTAAATGAAAAGCTCATGATCTGAGACAACCTTAATATAGCTAATGACATAATCCTTTTGTCTCACGAT